>JANDKJ010000356.1:0-42674 GCA_028551335.1 Armillaria sp. CMW 4456
TTACAAAGCCTTGAATAGAAGTTGAATTTGAGACAGAACTATCAAATCTAGGTTAAGAGTGCTTCTACTGTACTCCACCTCAAACTTAAATTGGTGATTTTGAGTGTGTGTGTGTTAGAGTGAGAAATAGGCTCTAGATTGATGATCTAGAAGTCAGGTTTCTTTTTGTGCATTGTCTGTCACTGAGCACATTTACATTGCAACCTTAAATACTGACATCAACAGCGAGACCTTAGAGTACATTGAGAATGTCCTGGAAATGAAGGGGTCAGCTCTAATGATCAATAATCCTAGTGCAGTAGACACATCCCTATTGTATGCAGACTCTGGAGCATCCACACATTTCATTCAGAACAGAGACTACCTTTTCCACTATGTCCCACTCTGAAAAACCTCAGGAACATCATTGAAAGCTGGTGCATCCCTAAACATCCATGGAGTTGGAATGGTTGCATTAAAGGCTCACATAGCTGGGACTCACAACATATTCACACTCGGCAAAGTGCTCCACTGCCCCGATGTATCTGCAAATCTGATATCCATAAGCAGACTTGATAAAGAAGGCTAGACCATCACATTTGGCAGGGGAAAAGCATCATTTGCTGATCAAGACAGTGTTACATGGTTCACTGCATCCCTGGTAAACAATTTGTACACAATAGATGGAACACTGCTACCCACCAAACAATACTCTGCACTACTGGCAAGATCCCTAGAAGTCCCTGTGTCCATAGAAACATGGCACATGTGATTTGCCCACCTAAGAGTTGACAGAATCAATGAGACACATAAGTGAGGGCTGGTGGATGGGTTAAACATCATGAAAGGCAAAGTTGTTGGCAGCAAATGCAAGCCTTGCATAATCAGAAACCAAAGAGAAGGCCATTTGATGCTGATGTGGCACCTGAGAAAATGGTGTTAGCATGGGTAATGGTTGACATATGGGGTCCAGCATGTGTACAATCAATTGGTGGTGCAAGATATGTCCTACTATTTGCAGACAATGCTTCTTCCAGAAGAATGCCATACTACCCCTCTGATAGAAGAGCTGAAACAACCCTAGATGCCCTAAATCAGTTCACAGTCATGTCAGAACACCAAACAGGGAAACATCTCAAGCAAATATGGTGTGACAATGAGTTCCAGAGTGACCTATGGGATGCATGGGGCAAGAACAAAGGAGTCATATTTGAGTTCACAGCACCCTACTTATCAGCTGCTAACAGGATGGCAGAACGTGCATTGGGTATCATTTTTGGCATGGTCTGAATCATGCTGTTAGAGGCAAAGATGTCAGATGGATGGTGGGCAGAAGTGTGTGACTATGCCATCAAAGCTGGCAACTTACTACCATCATCTTGGCACCCAGGGAAAATCCCAGAGGAAGCCTGGACTGGCACATGGCAGACTGTTAGTCACCTAAGGGGATAGGGATCACCATGCTACACAAAGGTGCCAGCTGCAAAGGGACACAGCAAATTATCCCCATGGGGACAGAAGGGCCAACTTATTGGTTTAGCCAGACATGGATCGTATCAGATCATCCTAGATGATGGGAACAAAGTCATTATCTCATGTGACATCATATTTGAGGAAATAACACCAACATGTACTGTTTCTTTTCATGAGAGGGAGATTGCATACAGTGATATAATCAAACCACTAAAAGAAATGATCAAGACTGAAAATTACTCACAGCCACCAATTGATCCTGATCAACCTGACCAATCACAAACAACCCAAATGCCTATACCACCTAGCACACCAGCTGCACAGCCAAGCCAACCAAAACCAAAACCACCACTATTGCAATGTTCATCCAGAGTATCCAAACCAATGAGAGTGCTAAACAAGTCCAAGGAATACCAACAATGTAAGGAAGCAGCCAAACAACAAAGAAAAGACTGGGTGAACAAAAATCTAGTCCTGCTAGTACCTGAGGAAGACGATGTAGAAGACATTGTAGCACTAAAGGCATCAGAAATCAGCAACATAATTGACAGGAATGACTTATGGGTACCTGATGACTACAAGGATGCAATAACCAAGGAAAAGATCTGGATGCCAAAATTAGGTGGATGGAAGAACATGATGTATGGAAGGTCATACCAAAAGAGCCATGGATGTGCATCATTGATACAACATAGACCTATGACAACAAGCTTGATGGGGACACCAGAGAACTTATCAAACAATGTGCAAGATTGGTTGTCAAGGGGTTCACACAGATCAAAGGATTGTATTACTATGACTCATTTGTGGCAGTGGTCAGATATGAATCCCTCAGAATGTTCTTTGCCATTGTGGCAGTGCATGCACTAAAGTTTTGGCTCATAGACTTCATTGGTGCCCACCTAAATGCAGAGCCTCAAGGCAAAAATTACATCTCACTACCATAAGGGTATGAGGATATTGTCACCAGAGACTACCCAAAAGGAGAATATGTACTCTTGATGATGCAAGTGATGTATGGAATGATAGATGCTGGGAACACATGGTTTCACAAACTGAACACCACATTGATGAAGATCAGACACAGACAATTGCATGCTGACCCATGCATCAGACTCCTGAAGAATGGAGCTGAATGTACATACACATGGATGACATCTCCAGTGCATCAATGTCTGAGCAAGAGGGGGAATGAGTCAGAAAAGAGATCAGCAAAGCATATGAAATCAAGGACTTAGGAAGGCACAACAGTGTATTGGGGATGACAGTGGAATTCAATGAGCAAAGTGGCAGCATTTCACTGCATCAGAAGAACCTCATCAGAAAAACTCTGGAGACATTTGGAATGGTTGATTGCAAACCAAAGTCCATGCCCCTTCCAATCGGAAGCTTGATAAACCTGGATACCCAGCCACAGCCAATTCCAGAGTCAGACAAGGCCTTCATGGCCAACAAGGACTACCACAGGGTTGTAGGCTCACTCAATCACATAGACAATGGGACTAGACCAGACATCGCTTTTGCTATGAACTATCTTCAGAGATATGCCTCAGATGCTCAACCAATACACTGGAATTGTGCAATGCATATACTAGCCTACTTAAAGGGGACTATGGAATACAGGATCACCTACAGGCGAGGTAACACCCAGGACGATGGACTCACACCTATTGGCTATGTTGATTCTTCCCATGGTGATGACAGGACTACTGGAAAATCAACCATGGGATATGTTTTCATGATGGCAGGAGGACCTGTTGCATGGAGCTCCAGGGCACAGCAGTGAGTGGCACTGTCTACAGCTGAAGCAGAGTACATGGCCATGGTACATGGAGGGTGACAATCATTGCGGATGGGATCATTTTTGGATGAGATAGAGCTGTGGAAGGATAGGCCATATCCCATATACTGCAACAATAACTTGGTGATCAGTCTCATGCAAAGCACCAAAGGACACAGAAAATCAAAATGTTTTGCAATGGACTACCATTGGATAAGAGGCTGTGTCCAATTAGGTGAGATTGATGTCTGTTATATCCCATCCAAGCACAACTTAGCAGACCTTTTCACAAAGTCATTGGCAAAACCACAGGCAACTGAGTTACTATGTAAGATGGGGATGACAGGGATATGAGCACATATGGGCTTAGACTTCAGAGGGAGTGTCAAGGGTTCAGTCTACTCCCTCTGATGCACTCACTATGACTAACAGACAAGGCTGTGTTTCATGTCTGGGCATGGATTTACTCCTATATGAATTTTTACCTATATCATCCAATCCGACCCTTCATTACACCTCAGCCATTCACTATCATGGTGTGTCTGACTGAGGTGTGTATTTTACATTTCTATATCATTCTACTTATATCTTATGCTATGTTGACATGCCAAGTGGCTGTCTACCCATGAAATTGCAAACATAATAGGCAATTAAAATGATGCAAGGGTCCATGTGAACCAAATAAACACCTAAGGGTGCGCTCTTGTGTACAGAGTGTAAGCAGTTACAGTGCTAAGGGTGACAGCAGGTGGAGCACAAGGCTCAGGTCTTAACAAGACACCAGATGGGTTTTGTTGGCCATGGAGGCAATGTACTTGACACTAGCAGCACTCTACTCAAAGAAATTGGTGTTTATGATGCAATCAGAGGGGAGATGTTGATCAGGGATCAACAGGCACAGGAGAGTGCAATGATATCATAGGAGAATGGCCTGCACTCTAGAACTATGGCACAGTGGCTGTACAGGAAGATTAAAACCGCATGTGCCCCTGGACCGGTGATGACAGGGAAGCACATGGAAGGTGTGCTCTCCTGAAAACAATGCTTGGAAATAGCACATGCTGCTCAGAAATATAAAAAGGACTCTCTGCTAAACAGGCAGTGACTCAGTCGGACTCAAATCCAATAGCTGGACTGAAATGAGTCAGAATAATGCTGGATGGAGGTGTTTCGGACATGCAGGAATAGCACTCAATGGTGCATGGACCTTTACCCAATATGTAGATCCAATTAGTAATGGAGAGCGCATATAAATACGGTAGACACACAGTAGTATAGCAGGTCCCCAGCTGGTGCCCACTGTGTAGTGTGTAAGCAAAAGTTGACACTCTCAGCTTGGTGCAGGGGGAGACTTCGAATATAGAGATTGGTTCACAGCAGTAAAAGCTCTGTGTGAAGTGTGATCAACTCTAAGTTCATCTAGGGGACGTTAGGGAGGCCAGAGCGCTTGCGCTCTCATGTGTGAAGGGTTTCTTGTGACACTGATATGCTGGGTATCAGGCTACCCACAAATTTTGCCAAAATAAAGCATTATTTGCGATCTAGATGCTGTATTGAGGGCTATAGTGGAGACTTCACACTGATGGCTTACTACTAGATTGGTTGTTGAGTTAACTGGAGTCAAAACAGACACAGGGATGGTACCTGGATGAGCCAACCCTCTATGACTTTGAATCAGAAGACTATTCCCCACCTAAACAGACGAACTAAGTCAAATCTAGGGGACACAGCCATGACAGTAGACCAAACATGAAGTAAAAAGAACATCTAGATCAGTCTCTAAGTCCTCGAAACAAAAGATAACTTATGAAAAGGACCTCTACCGAAGTCAGGACAAAACCTAAGGTCGTTGTCTATGATCTAGACCACCTGACGGTGTTGCCCACAACTCTAGAAGATAAAAATAGGTGTACCAGGCATCGAGATGTTTGATGCAATCGATTCGCGATCACGGAATACAATCTTGGTACCCTTGATTGATCTAGGAGATCGGCAGTCACCTCAGCAACTTGTGCACTGCTGCGAGGAATGAATAAGGAAGCCATGCAGCTCTCTGAGATTGAATAACGGAGGACCTATGGACTGGTGGGGCACTCCTAGATAATAGAATAAACTGCAGGAGCTCCAAGACAATGAATAAACATCTCAGAATCATGCAATCCTTGAAAATACATGACTCATTGTTTGTAAAATAAAGCTTGTATCGTACCATAATGACCTAGATACAAGACCCCTATACCTAGACGTAGAATACTATAAATTACTGCCATCTAGACGCATAACAGTAGGAAAGCATTTCCCCTCGTTTGTGCTAGTGGCTCATAGCTACCAAGTCAAATAAAGGATTTTATAAGTGCACATCCTCGACTGCGTGAATAAGTTTTACAAAGTCAACCAAGTGAACAGCATTGATCTAGATGAAGTAGAAAAGCCTAGAAGAACTTAGAATTTGAACAATTGAAGAGTCTGTGTGCTCTAGAGTCTGTGTACTCTTTGCAAGTCTGTGTACTTGAAGCCAGGATCTGTGTATCCTTCGTAGAAGTCTGTGTGCTTCTTTGTCTCAAGTCTGTGAACTTGTGTAGTCAGAGTCTGTGTGCTCTTTGTAGAATCAGCATGTTCTTTGATTGTTTCAGTTTGAAAGTAAATCTAGATCAGCTTTTTAGTGCCTAGACAAAGTTATCTGAGTCTAAACAACTCAAATATACCTACAAAAATCCCTTTGCACTTATACCTCGCTGTCATGATAGTGTATCTTGTGTAAACATTTACAAAGCCTTGAATAGGAGTTGAATTCGAGACAAAACTATCAAATCTAGGTTAAGAGTGCTTCTACCGTACTCCACCTTGAACTTAATTGGTGATTTTGAGTGTGTGTGTGTTAGAGTGAGAGATAGACTCTGGATTGACAATCTAGAGCCAGGTTTCTTTTTGCGCACTACCCGTCACCGAGCACATCAATGTGTGGAGCTACAGTCAGCAGAGGTTCAAACCCTTTGGGCTGATTAGCTTGCACTCTTTTCCCCAAGTGGCAGAGGTTCAAACCCTTTGGCTTGTGGGATGGTGTTATTGTGTTTTTGGGTTTCTCTGACTTGGCACAGGTTCAAACCCTGTGGAGTTATGATCGGTTAGGAAGCTAGAGCGCATTGGTTCAAACCCAGTGGCTCTTGTGGATTGGATTTGGGAGTGTCTCTTGGAAGAGTGCATTGTGTTTGGGTTAGTTTTATGTGTATTAAGGGCAAATTGTGTTGCACTCTGCATCTGGGATGGTGCATTTGTGATATTGCCTTGAGGCCCGGCGACAAAGTTGCCACCTCTTGTAACAAAAGTCTTTAGACTTAGAGAAGTCTAGAAAATTGGAGAGCGCACCCGTTTAAAGCGTATTTGAGCTCCTAGAACCTGTCTTATCAATTCCACTGCTTGCTTCTATCACATTATAATCCCCCACGAACTAAAGAGTGTGTGGTTGTTGTGTGTGGTTGTAGCATTGAGGGTTGGAGTGTGATTCAGAGTCTGTAGTCTCTGCTCGCATTTCGAGTCCATTTTGGCTGCATGCAGCGACTTGCCTCTTCAACATTATTAGTCTTGTGTATCGTTAACAGGTAGCATATTTAATACAGCCATTCACTATTACAGCATGTCTGACTGAGTCTTGTGTATCATTAACATGTGTTTTCATTAGTAATTTTGAAAGAAATGCATTGTATTAAACACTCTAGTAATTACAATTGGTGTTTTGGTCTGGGTGTTATATTTATAAACACTTGACAAAATACCTATAGTTTACTCATTATATTCTTCTATTATTACATCTAGGATGTTACCATTTTTATCTTCTACTGTGTATGAATATATTGCTGTCAATGTCATTCTGCTAAATGAAAGTAAAATGTCAGTATTCTATACAATTATTTCAGAGTCTTCAGAGATACAAATAGGAAAATTGATAGCTCTGTAGGCATATTTACAATGGGTTAATGATTTTATGTCTTCACCTATGCCACCTGCCAAGCAGTTGAACAGGATAAGCCGGCGACGGATGAAGCCATCAGAAACCTTTTCAGACTTTGTGTGTATCAGCACCACTTGTCCTACATTGCACCCAGAAACTTATATGAGCTACAGATACTCTCCAATTATCCAACACCACCTCTCATGATATTCCTGTGTTTGATATATACCATTTCACCTATACTTTATGATTTCTCTTCTCACTCTCATAGGTGCGACACATGCACAATTGGCCACTGCAGCCAAAAAATCGTGGACAACTCCTTACATCGGTAGCTATGCTTGGAGACTCCTCACAGATATCACCTCCCACATCAGCACTCACTGCGCCCATGACTACGGTGGCATAGATGCTATGGTCCAAAGCTCAGGGACAGGTAAATTGCGAACGATGCATGAACTTGCAGTGATGGTATTCACTATTCTGATTGATCTCGGGAGCAGATCAAATACTGATGCAGGGGCCCATCCATCTTTCCTTTCTTTCCACTTGTCAGATCTGACCGTTCTGCAGCTTACCCATACCCAGATACCAGTGTGTTCAAATATTTGATCTCCGTTAAATCAAATAACCGTCGCAAGCGATACCACAACTTCCTACAAGCTATGTTCAAACTCATTAAAGAGGACTTTCTTAGCCTAAAGATCAATACACCTGATTCAATTTCATGAGCCAGGGAGTGGAGAAAGTATCTATCGAGTGAAAATATTTGTGAGACATTATATGACTAGATCGTCCAAAGGGCTGAGTTGGTGAGAGCTATTGGTTTTGATCAAGTCCATAATGCTGATGTCTGGATAGTATGAACATGATGAAGCTATAACCTTAGATGTGGCCTTATCCCAAACCAATGAGAGTTTTGACAACTTGCGTAAATCAGTGGATTCAAAAGAGGCAAAGTTGAAGATCTTGATATATTTTGATGAAGTGCATACCTTAGCACCTATGGCCACAGATTCCAAATATTTTGACATGCTGTGCTCAGCCCTGGCTGACATAACAGATGTTGATCACTTCGTGATCTTTATGTCAACAACAGGGGCACTTGGTGTCCTTGGCTGCCCCAAGCACAAACATCTTTCAGCTCGAGCAGTGGATTTGAACACAGTATTACCTGCACCATTCACAATCCTCCCTTTCAACATTGGGCTATGGGTGCTGCACAAAACAACTACTTTCAAACATTGTGAAGCATCAAACACCTCGCTGGTTTCGGTAGGCCATTGTAAGTTTGCAGCATTTCATCTGACAATCCTTTTGCTGACAATTGTTTTAGGTGGCATACCATGATCAATGCAGGAACAATGCCATGGGCTCTCATGTTACTGGCTCAATCAAAATTGACCCATCGAGTTGTGGATAAACCTTCTAACACTCCTTCATATGTCAATGAATTGCTTACAACAGCAAACATGAACAATCTCATGGAGGTTGTCAAAATAGCCCTTGTGGGTATTCAGGTTATGATCGAATTCGCTCCTCATTGAGAAATTGCCTGTCGTCTTCAAGAGCAAATGGTGACAGGACACATGTGGATGGCATCCTCAGTTTCTTCTCATAGGGAATACATGATATCTGGACATCCATTGGAGCCTATCCTCGCTGAAGTGGCTGCTACATCAATTTATGAAGATGGGGTGAACATGGCACTGGTTGTCTCCGATATTCTCCAGAATGATCTTATCAGCAAAGGTGAAAGGGGCAAACTTGTTGCCTGTTTGTTACTTACTTTGGTGTGGGATGCAGCAATTCTTGCTCTGATGTCCAAAGGGACACCCTCAATGCCTGAAACTGTTGAGAGTGGGATATTTGATTTTGGCTTCTTGATCCAGATAACTTGCCATGGACTGTTGTAACCCTTCACAATTCACTCAGTATTCATTCATGCTTACATAGTGATTAGAATATGGGTGCATGTCAAGCAGGTACACTCTGGTCATTTCATCACCTGTTCTTCTACTTGCTCCACATACAGCATCCTCCCTGTACTCAATGGGGCATGTCTTTGCCATCACCACTTCCTTTTCACTGTTTGTTTTAACTATCCTTTGATGAGATTCTCAGCATAGGTGTTAACCATCAGTTTGCGAGCTCTTCGAGCATGTTTCCAGCTGGTTAACCAGGACTCTAGCAATAAGTCGATGGTGAAAGAGAAATTGGTCTGCCTAGGCAATGCAAGTGATGATGAACAATCTGAATAGATGCTTCGAGGATGTAGGTAATTAGTCACCAAAGGCATGTATTAATACAGTTGATTATATGACCAACAATGGAATCAGTGATTTCTTATATCTTTTGAGGGATTTGACTCTGGGTTATATTCAAGCTGGGTTATTGCATCCTGTTGGATTAGGCTGGTGCTTCTAGTTCACCCAAAGAATCTCTTCATCCTTCATCAGAGTTGCCAGGATCCTGCTCTTCGAAATCGGTTCCTGAAAGTCCTTGGTAATAGTCACAAACTATGTCGGAGGTTCACAAGAATGGAGTTTAGTTAACAACTCCATGTCCACCTGAATACCAATGTATTCAGTCCTCATGAACAGTTCTTAATGGATGTCTCCATCTTCTACCTACTTTCTGACCCTTCAAGTGTCTCTGAAAAGCTTTAGCTCCATCAATGATGTCTTTCTGGGATTCTCACAGTGTCTTATATTCCCCAGACATTCCAGGTATCTATACATACTAGCAGCGACACCACAGAGGATTGACTCGTAAACTCACCACTGTACTGGAGGTCTCATGCAACATGAATGGTCCAGTGCTCTTCCGTAGTTTGAGACAAATTGTAAACATCCTCGAATGCTATGTGTCATTGACCATGAAGTCAGGCCTTGGTCTATATCATGAATGGTCCAGGGTTCTTCCAGAACTTGAAAAACTGTATGCATCTTCGAATCCAATGTGTCATAAGCCATGACATCCTGGTATTTTTTTATCTCAAAAATCTTGAAAGAAACCTGCCACTGTGCCTCAGTTCCACAACAAACAGACTGACCAGTAGAGATACAGGCAACCCTAGCTAGTCCTTCACCCAGAGATGACAGGCTTGAATTGTCTGATGCCACTTAACACAATGGTGTTGTACTGCTACCCGACTCAGGGCTGTCGACTAATTGCAGCCCGATGTCATTGCCTATCTGAGTTGGTAATTTGACATCTGGGTTCAAATCTCTTTCAAGTTCTTAGTACTCTCAAGTCTACATAGGCAGAAATTCAAGATCTTTTGCTCTTCATCTACTACTTTGCCTTCCCCTTTTAGGGCCTCTCTCCCGCTTGTACTCAATCCAACTTCACATCCCTTCATGATTGCAAGAAAAACTGAATGGAGAATCATCTCTAATCTCGAAACACATATGCTGAAATCCCAAATGGATATATTTGTCTCTACTGCTTGAGCTATGATTCTAATGTTGCAAATATGTTTTGGGAACCTGAATTCCGAGTCGCACTCCATCATGAAAATATCCTGCCACAGGTCGACCATGCGCCAGTCACCGTTGCTGCAGCATGCAACTGGTTGTGTTCCAATTCTAATTGAGCCTTCTGTAACTGTATCGCACCAAAACCTCTGTGTCGAATGATTCGTACCCTATCTAAAGTGACCACTATGATATCAAGGTGGGAAAATGAAGCGAGTTCATCTGCTGAAGCTTCCATGAAAACATGTTCTCTTGCTAGTAGGTGAGGTGAAAAAATGAATCAACATTAACCTCATTAAGAGGACAATTCTAATCTGCAATCATGATAGCATTTAGACCTTGGGTTATCTTGTATATTCAGATTTCTACAGCTAGACTTATACATAGGTTCTCCAAGTCCCTCCGTTCTGCTAGCCTCTATGTCACATGTCTTGCTACTATAACAAGTTGGGAGAAAGTTGTCTAACAACTGGGGACCATCTTGCCATCCAGTACTGGACTTCATGGTAAACTAATCGAACACCCCTTATAATAACCCAAATTATCAATCGTCCACCAGAATATCAAACCATGACTCCATTCAATAATGTTATGCCAAGTTCACCATATGACTTTGACATGCTGGAGTGGAGAGCTTAACCATGCTACCACTTCGGGCCTGTCCTGGGTTCAAATGGTGGAATACCCAACATGACGATAGGTGGAGAATGCATTCTGCTCCATACTTGTACCTGAGTTAGTAACTGGAATGAAAACAAGGCCGTGCAATGAATAACCAGTGTTTCTCATGATAGCAAGTTGAACATCATGCATGTTCCATGACTTCGATTCCAGGGTATCAGGAATTACTGTTCCAATTTTCTCATCTTCAGAGGGGATGGGCACTGGAGACCCCAGATCACCAGCTGAAAGATTATTTATGCTGAAAATTGCATCTGACCTTGGATTCCATAAGATGGAGAGAGGAATCACACTAAGGACTAGTGAGCCACTCTGCACACTGCCGTATGGATTATCAGGATGAGTTGGCACTATATTACACTCAACGTCATTGTTGGATATAATATTTTCATTGACATCGTCAAGGTACATTGTGTCAACCCGTCCATTGGTCGAAGCCCAGCTCCATGATGGAGCAAGGACAAGATCCAGTCTGTCGAGACACTGAGAAGCACCATAATTCCTCCACAGTAGACACCCTGGCAGCTGGTGTTTCCACAAGCCTGCGACATACTCGTTATCTGGCCAAACAAGCTTAAACTGTTCTGCTATGCCTGCTAGGGCATTGAGTTGATCTCTGGCCTTTGTAACAGTGTGCTGTGTGTAAATTGCCACGATCAGATCCCAGATTTCATAATTACTCTTCAACAATTTGCTCCCTGGAGGGATGTCGGAGAGGAAGATATGGTAAGGTAGAGAGGCCATGCCATTGTTTGGCAAGATAAAGTTGGAGGTGCCATTTACATTGACATGCATAGTCTGGCACTCATACTGCAGTGTTTCTGAAGTATATATCAGTCTGCGTGGTGAGAGTAGATATTCCTCGAGGCACCACATGCATGCGTTGATCGGGTTTGTTGAGGTATGGTATTGCAGCCACAATTGCATCATCCCCAACACACCGTTTGGACAAAGAAATGGAAGTGTGGTGGCTGGTGGCTTGGGTGATGGACATTTATGTAGAAACCCATCATAGACAGTGTCAGCAGAAGCTGCAATTATAGTGAGATGAGCATTATGGAATATCTGGCGAATCTGTCTGATTTCTTGTGCTTTATTGTCTTTTGAATCCTGTATAATGCAAAAGGCATCCACCCACAAATAACACAGACTGACAGTTTGAGTCACTCTGATGGCATCCAGAATGGTTTTTGGAATGTATTCTAAGGGAATGACTTGGGTGTATGAGGACAGATTTTGTTGCACTGTACAATGCGGCTGTTCCCTACAACCACACACATAGCTGAGAGTGACATATTCATCCTCAATGCCTTGCATGTTAACAAGAAGACAAGGTAGATGCTGTCTGCAATCTATCACCCAAGTCAGTAGTGGGGTAGAGTGGGGAGATGGACAGCATTTATGGTGAAAACACCAATCAATACATTGCTTGATCAGTTTATAGGCTAACAGTGAATCAATGTCCCGAAGAATCTCTTGCTGAGGAATATATCGCCATGCTGGGTCACCTTGATGGGCATCAGAAGTTGCATTTGCTTTATGCATGTGTTATTGGGCATACCTTCGGATGTATGGACATGGTATTTGTATGCTGGCCTATCATCCATGGCAAGATAAAGGAACATGGCAGCATCCACATTCAGGCCATATATGATAGTATCGCTGCTGCTGCCCTGCTGTGCAGTATCTACATCTCTTTGTTCGAATCAGACCCTGAGATGAAACGTTCTGCCACCCAGAGGAGGCGCTGAGTCAAGGGGATAGCGGTTTACGACTGTTGGAATATGGCAATCTGGCATCATGCCAAGTATGCTGATTAAGGAAGAAAGCATAGGAAACATGTAGAAAGTTCTAGTAAATTAGTACTTTAGTATATAAGTAGGTACTGTAGTTACATTCTGCATGTGTTTGCAGAGCTCAGCCAAGTGCAATGATACTGGCTTGATACTCCATGCATGACATCTTTATGTCGTTGGAGCGAACTCTCATTTCAGGCTTTTCCACAACAACCATCTTTAGTAAAGAGGCTGCACCACTTGCACTGTGCAGAGTCGATGGAGTGTTGTATCTGTGTCCACATAGGTGTTGTGTAAGAGTAGCCAGCTGAGGTTGAACAATGTGGAGCATGTCTCACTGACCAAGCCAAATGAAACGATTTGGTAGAAAAAACTGACTGCCAACAAGCCTCGCAAACTAGCTTCTGGATATCAGTGGGGGATTCATTCTTCACAGTCTGATGGCTCCCAGACAGATGGTAATGAAACTCTTCCTGCATGTGGAGCATGAGAGGAGGGAGTGTGTTAATAGATGATGATGCTTAGGTAGTGAACATTTGTTGAAAAATACAGGTGAGATGAAATAGCACTGTCAAGCCAATATTGGCTGAGTATAAGTACATACTTTAATTTACTAGAATCTGTCACATTTTTCCTCCTCCTTCTTCCTTAATCAGCAATATCAGCACAATGCCAAGCTGTCATATTCAAATTAGTCATCTAATCATAGTATGATGACTAATCTACAGCACAACTACAGCATGGCTGTGACTGAAAGAGCCCTGACTCTATATCCCACCAGGCCCTAAAAGAGATGATTGCAAGTCACACCAAAGAGCTGAAACTACCAATACACAAAGATGGGATTTTCAAAGGAAGATAAACGATGCATATATTGGATTCAAGTTCCTTGATTGGGAGGGACCTCTTTCCCTACTGATTTGTGCCAATCCCTGGCATTGGTCTGGGATCAAGATATTTCTAACTATGGTCTCAATTGAACAGCTCGCTATGCTCCTGCTGATCATTCTGGCCAAGCAATGCTTTATCCTGTTGATGATCATGGACAGCTTTGCTGTTGTACTTAATGCTGCTGTGATCATCTGGCTGCTGTCCAACTGATTGGCTCCAGCTCACAAGTATACCCATCCTAAAGGCTATGGTTTATATGATGGCACTCAAACAGGGACTATGGGTCTATCCCTTTCCATGTATTCTTTGACACTCATAAGGTGCTTTACGATCTTCCATGCTTGAAATATTTATCCGACTGGCACAGAACTTCAGGGTCATGAAAATATTGTTTGAGATTCAGATATTGATTCTGGTTGGTAAGTTGTCTGACATTCTATTTTTGCCTCAGGTGCACACCTGCTAGCCCATTGATTCTATAGGATTGCCACCAGTATCCTTAACATTTGCACTGCTCCTGCTTTATCCTTGTCAGTGTTCATTGTTCACAAAGTGCCACTCGATTCATTGAAAGGTGTTTTAGCTAACCATGGTAATCCTGTATCAACGACACCCACAACCTCTTCATTGTGTTACAATGTTACAATTTAGGAACTGCCAACACTATCTAAAGCTAAGAGTGAACTCCCAATGGGCCGAATTAAGTGATATGGTAGTAGAATGGGCTGTATAGTATAAGGGTGACACAGGCCGGCACGTTAAAACCTTCCGGAGAAAACCTCATTGAGGATAAAACAGCCAGCAAGGAAAGCTACATGGCTGTTGATGAGAAAGTGAATGAGACATGCTGTAGAGTATCAAACAAGGGGAAAAAAGTGTATTGACAATAAGTGAAGGGACATATTAGTATCGCTTTCCCTTGGCAAAGGGGCTTTTAGTGGACAGCCAGTGCATGAAGTCTCCATAGATATGGCCCACCAGTCTAACTGCCGCAACATGCCATGCTGAGTGTATATTGTGCATTAATCGGTCACACTTCATGGTGCTGGGGATGGTATCTTGGCGGATATAACCATCCAGCAGAGGGATATGACCTAGATAGAATTGTGTAACTGTGAGAGGCCATGTATTTGGACAATCAATTAGGAAGCTCTTAGCTGTGAGCCTCTGCTCTGGGAAGTCCTCAGGTTTCCTGTTGGCAGCCTGTATAGCTCTGTCTGTAATCTTGAGAAGGTCTTCAGCTGTTTCATCTTGGAAGTGTTGGAAGACAGGGCAATCCACAAATATGTGGTGAGGGTTTTCTATGGCAGTCAAACAACCCATTCGACAGAATTCATATGTGAGAATGTGCTTTTGGCAGAGCCCGCTGGCCATGGCTAGTTGTCATGACCACGCATACAATTGAACTGCAGCTGAATAAGCTGCTGCCACATGGGTGTAAATGAAACTGGGAGGTGGGCATGGGTCATAAAGCCATGTTGCCATTTGGTGGTGTCAGCCAATTCCTAGTTCACAAACTTTAGTCTTAACCAAGGAGAGGTTAACATACGCCTTTATATCAGACTCAATCCATCCATCCTGGAATGTCATGAACATGTATTCATCCATAAAGAATGTAGGAACCAGCACAATCAGGATTTGGGATGAACGTTGCTGGCCATATGATGCAAGTGAGTCAGCTTCAGAGTTGAGAATGGCTGGGATGGTTTGTGCAGCGCTATGTCCTGGCATGTGTTCAAGCATGATGTGTGGGCATGTCCATTGAATGTCCATAATCCAGCAATAATATGAGTGACCCAGGAGTTGATGTATTCTTGCCTCATTGCCACCTACTGATCTGGCATTGTGAACAATGTGTACTGAATTGAGATGGTCTGAATATAACTTCTGTTGACCTTTTCTAGACTTTGCAAGTATGTGCATCATGACTAGGCCCATAAGCTCACCATGTAGTATAGAGTTATTCCTCCCTGTTACTAGCACTGCAAGAGACATAGGGCCAGTTGTGGTGGTGGTTATCATCTTGTCATCTAGATAACCAGCTGTTGCAGGTATCATGGATCCATCAGATCCCCAATGAGATCCGCTTGGCTCATCAAGACCTTGCATTGTTGTGGAGGGAGGCAACTTAGAGAGATCAACAAAGAGGTGGATCTTACTCTCAGCCACATGACACCAAGTAATGTGATCAAGGATAAGCTCATTGTCACCTTCGATGAACCATGAGATGCTGATGCTGTGGAGTAGTGTTCACATAATTTCCCATGATTGAGTGGCGCTGTGGTCAGTCTTCTGTGTCATGCTAAAGGGGTGATCTTGCTTCACAGAGAATGCAGAGCCATCCCACTCAGCAGTTTGTTTCAGCCAGATCACATTCTTGGCTCTGAGAGAATACCATATCTGACCATGTGGGACTGCTTTACCATGAGCTGTGCAAATCTTGACTACATGTGTCAGGCTCATTTCACCCCAAAGAATATAGCTTTGATCTGTAGATTGAAGAGACAGTGGGGAAGTGAGCTTGCTTATCCCTTTCTGTGCGATGATCCATGCAGTCAGGATTCAGCCATAGTAATGGGTATAGTCTTGTTTGAGTCTGGCCATGTCCAGAGGATTTATACAGCCAGCAAAGGTGCACATCCAGTTGGTGAGGGTGATTTGGGCCATCCTTTTGTATGCTTTAACATGGTGATTAAGATCCCAAGCTAGTCCATCAATCACGATTCCTAAGTTGATACGAGCGATACTTGGAAACTCAAAACCCATAGATGATACAGGCAGGGTGATGATGTCAGATGAAGGTCAGAATGGGAATCCTAAGAGATCGTGCATCTTGGTTGCAATTAAATGATCGAGGCTCTCAGCCTCTGATTGCATAATTGGTTGAAGCGAAAGCAAGGCCCTAGCTCGTGTGGCAAGGTTCTGCATGGCAATTTTCCTAAGAATGGTGATTGGGAGACAGATAGACAATTTGGGGATGGCGAACTCATCAATATATCCATGGATCTCTTGAAATCTGATAGCATGACTGTCGACACTGGTGTGAAGCATCTCCATTTGGTCTCATAAGACAGGGACAGGATGGAAGGTAATATTCCAGGGATCCTTGCCAGGTTTAGTCGTGATGGAGGGCATGGTTATTGTTGCTGGGGTGTCCTCAGGGCACTGTAGGGCATACACCATCGTTTTGAGCCATTGGGTGAGCCAGCCATAGGCAAACTGAAAATGTTCCATGCACAGACAGAAGTATTGAAGGCCTGTGAGCATCTTGGCAAAGATGAATGAGTCATCTGTAGCCTTCAACCATTGTAACCATCAGTTGTTCAAGGTCCATGGCCAGATGGGGGTCTCCACACATAGCAGCACCAGTACATAGTATCAGAGTATCGTTGCTTTGTGAGGCAAGGTCATCTAACCATCTATGGCCCAGGCTAGTGGTCATTGTAGATTTCAGAGGTGATAAAGGGCTGCCCTGTTTAGTCACTCCCTCAATTATTATCGGTTCTGTCATCCCATAAGCTGTGTGAATAGAGCAAGACACTTGTGATTGGGCCGCTTTGTTGAGATCAATGATTTTGGAGGGGAGTCCATATGCTCGAATTGCATCATGAAATCCCTGGGGTGATAGATAGTTGAAGCCTTTCATTTGATCTTGTTTGATGCACCATGGGATGTTTAGGCTGTTTGCCCATGTTTCAATCCCAGCTAAGTAGCTCATAAGGTCACAAGTCTGTACCCCTTGTTGAGTAGCCACCTGAGTATCAGGTATAATTCCAAGTTTCGTGATGTAGGGGGTCAGACAAAAGTTCAGCCATGTCATGGGAGAGTTAGCCATGAAATTGGATATTTGGAGACCTCAATAGTTGGACAAATCTGTTCAAAGACCTCGTTTGTAAAGTGCTATGGCCCATACATTTTTTACATCTCCTGGGAATGAGGCTTTCGAGACCATATAATTGTGTAGTCTTAGGACCAGCTCGAGAGTAGTGTCATTCAGTGCTTTCATGCACCATTTCTCCCATCCATCAGGTCCAGGGCTCGGTTTTTGGTTACCTTTGCAGATCATTGCATGGTAGTCAGAGATAGATGCAAGCCTAGGCCATTCAAATGGTTGTTCAGCAGTTTGTTCTCTGACCTCAGCAATAGATTGTGTGTCCAGCCATGGTTTTGGGATGTTTGGAGGGGGAGGGCATTCATAAAGCTTAGTGAAGTAGGTTCAGGTTTCCTCCTTGACTACATCCAGATTGGCAACAAGTTCATCAGATCTTAGTTTGTTGATAACCGTAGGCAAGCCAGTGAATTCTGTATTGACATTGACCAGCCTCTTGGTTGAGCCAGAGTTCAGAGCAATTCATATCTGCATCTTATCAGATTTGCGATTCTGGTCATAAGCTACTCGAGATCATTCATCATACAACTCTTTTGCAAGCAGTTTTCTCCTGGCAGTTAATAATGTCTCCACATTGTTTGAAGCCCCAGATCGGCAGTGGTTCATGAGTCTCCATAAGTAATCGAGAGTACCATGAGAAACTTGAGCTCTCTCAGGATTATGGAGAAGATAGAGTGCACCTCCAATGTGTTTGCATTCTGCATTGAGAGCCTGAATCAGTGGAGAAGTTAATGTATCTGGTGAGGCATCCCTCAAGAAAGTCTGGGTCCATCCGAATATCCAGAGAGCACTCTCATTTATTGTCTTGGTTAATCCATGGTAGAGCAATATCCAAGATTCGTTGTCTTCAACTATGATATCAAAAAGTCCCAGTTCCTGAGCAACCTTTTCTGTCTCAGTCTGTAGGCCTTGAACACATCTTTCTCACAGGTCTTGGGATATTGGATGCATGCAGTCTTGGGTTCTGGATTGAGAGTTTCACTGTGTCACAAAGGTTCCTGAGTTAGGCAATGGGATGATGCATGCACAAATGGGTTGATGATCTGTTACTGGGATGTAGTCTTGAGATGATTTTGCAGCATACACATAGCCATCCAGGATACCTCAATTAGACACAACTGCTCTGTCAATGATGTTACCACCATGACTGTGGTCTTTGGCTTGGCATGTCCAGTCACTAAGAGCAGATCGATCCACATTCTGTTGCCAGAGATCTGATGCATTGGAAGCCTCAAGGAAGCAATGGAAGAGTTGCCTGTTGTCATCTCCAGAGGATCCCTGTTCAATAGGGGAAGTTGTTGCATTCAAATCTCCTGCCATAGACCATCCATGAGGTGTCGAGTTGCACAGTTCAGCCAGGTCTTTCCAAAACAACTCCGTGTTCGCTCCAGGATTCCATGGGGCATAGACAGCAAATATGTGATGTAGAAAGGCTTTGCCATTGCTATCTGATAGTGCTAAGTCCACAGCAAGGACTCTAGATTTGAGAGCAGCATTAGTGAGGTTAACCCATTGAACAATTTGAATGTCATTGTGGAATCCCCATAATAACACCCCATTTCCAAGTTCCACTAGTGGGCTGAGATCTTTCCTCAATGACGTTGTAGTTCCAATTAGTTAACCGACCAGCAGCAGGTGATGAAGACTTCAACTTGGAGATCATGAAAACTGAAGGGTTCTGGTATGAAATGGCACCATTGATGTGAACCATTTTTAGGGCATGATGCATTCCATTCACATTCAATGCATAGATTGACAGGGTGGAGGATGAGAAGGCTAGGCTGACAAGGAACAGCTTGTGCATGTTGACACAGAAACAACAGGAGAAAGATCCAGCCATGTATCAGGTAGTACCTTTTCTTTCACATTGATGGTAGCTTAAGGTCAGGACACTCAAATTGTGAGCCAAGATGATTATATGGGACATTAATGATGAGAATAGAATACAAATGAACAGATGTAGGTCACGAAGCAAGAAATCAGTACGACAATATGTATGAGGGTCCAAGAAACCATTCAGCAAGTCAAGATAGTTAGTCACAGTCTGTTTTTTACATACAACTAGTCCAGCCTCACATAGATTCTGCCCGGTCAAGCCTAGAGACATAGCAGAATTAGGAGCCAGCCTAGATCATAGCATATAGGAGAGGGACATACGATGCTATCATTAGAACCTGAGCTCATTGTGACATCTTGTGCTGCCATGTCTATGGCTTGATCGTACTATGGCCTCGTCATCATCGTTGACTTCTGATGACGTGTTTGTCAGTGAGTTTCTGGGAGTTGCCAACTTCTTCTGGGCCGGACCAGCCTGTCTGGTTGACCATTGTTTGCCAGCTAATGGAGACTCTGGGGTTTCTGGAGCTTGTGGTTTGCATTTCTTGGTAGAAGTGTCAGAAGCCCGGGTAGGCTGAGGTGTTGAAGGAGCTCGGGAAGGGGCAGGTGCAGGAGGGGCAGGCAGCAGGGCAGGCAGCAGGACCCATGATAAGTTGAGTGATGGTCCATCAGCTTCTGACAGCTTGGCATCAATCTGCTCCAGTTCGTCTGAGATAGCATCCAGCTCTGTGTCACAAGCATCTTCCTCATGTGAATTCCTTGCCCTATCTCATTTGAGCATGATGTGCTTGTATTTACAATTGAGCATGCCTTGTTGGTCAGTGAGATGGGATCTGTGCTGCTGGCCGAGGACCGCCAGTTGAGTGTTCTGAAGGGATTGTCCTAAGAATGAAATTGCATCTGATGTGTGCTTCTGGCCAGTTTCGAGTGCTACGAATCACTTCTGATTGACTATGCAGTCAACAGAGGCTTCATGTTGCATGCTGTTAAGTTGGGATTTGAGCTGGTGGAGCTGGGTTTGTAGGACTTTGCCAGCTTTATCAATGGCTGCAATTGGCTTTTGAGAGTATGAGCTAAAGTTGTTGACATCCCATAGAAGTTGGGGGTGAGTGAGATTAGGAGCAATGGAATGGATCTGTTCATCAAAGGTTGCAGTGTCTGCGAGGACCATTTTGATGGCATTCCATGAGGACAGGACAACACAATAAACATCATGGTCTGGTTGTCGGCTGATACAAAAAAAGGATGTCCCATCTGGTTCAAGCATAGTTGCGAAGTAGCGATCCAAATGATGACTAAATGTCCCATAGTCAGTCATACCAGTGATCACAACCTTGAGGCTGTACATGGGATCAATTTGGACATAAGGTGTTGTGATTTCGACATGATATGGAATCAGGTGGCCCGAAGCAGGGGGAGTTTGGTTGGGGAGGATAACAGAGAGGGGGGATTTGGATACTATGAGGTCCACATCATGAGTGTAAGCTAACATGAAAATTGCCATTTTACTGTTAGCAGCAGGCCAGGCATTAGCAACTGTGACTCCAGCATCATGCATGGTGCTTGATACAGCTGCCACATCTCTGTCCCACTCAGCTCTCACACCATTTCCAGCAAGTCCAGAGACTCTGCACCAGAGCTTCTTGTCCTTACCAATCTTGCCAGGGTTCCA
Organism: Armillaria sp. CMW 4456; assembly: GCA_028551335.1. NCBI lineage: Eukaryota > Fungi > Basidiomycota > Agaricomycetes > Agaricales > Physalacriaceae > Armillaria > Armillaria sp. CMW 4456. Next base: position 21,426 of record JANDKJ010000356.1, read on the forward strand.
TGCGAGTTTCCACTGAGGGTTGAGTGATGAAATGAAGGGGATCCATTGGGTGAGGAGATCAGGCCATGGATCAGGTTCTTTGGAAGAGACCAGATGGGCTAACTTGATGTAGCAGAAGGTGTATGACATTTGTTGACCTGACACAGCTGGGATGACATCAATATCACAGAGTTTTGTTCCATCATCCATAAGGAGGTACATGTCATCTCAAGAACTTATATGGCTCTCTATAGCATCGTAAACAACATGGTCAGTGGGTTTGCCATTTTCAGGAGTGATGTCTCTGACTATGAGTTCCATACCAGATGGGTGAGCGAAGGGGGATTTTCCAGACATCTCATTTTCTCTGAGAGGTGAGGGTGGGCATCCAGGGGACACAAAGGGAGGGCAGGAGAGAGGAGGAAGTCTGGAGGGGGTGGAGGGAGGGCATGGAGTTGATTTGGCCATAAAGAATTTTTGGTTGGAATTCATGATAGGGTTAGAAGTTTTTCTGTGAGAAGTTATTATGGGTGATAGACCATGAATGGATGACTTTTGAGAAGAATGGCTCGTTAGAACCAGATTAAGGGTGTAAATGGGGCAGGGGGCAGGGTTGATGATGTTGTTGTTGTTGTTGTTGTTGTTGTTGTTGTTGTTCTGAATGCTGCACAGATCAGCCTTAGTGCTCTGCGCTGTACCTTCTGTAGGGGGATGATCTGGTACTGGGTCACCTGCTGATTTTCCCTTCCCTCGGAATTAGACTTCTGAGTTGACATATACTCACCCTGCTCGCTCTCTCTGGAATATAAGACTCTGTGGCACACTAGTACTGTTGACTGCCTTATCAACATTGACATGGACCACTATCTCAGAGTGTGTAAACAGATACGAGCTTCCTTTGCTTTTGCTCTTGCTGCCATTCATTTCTGGGCTCACAAGGGCCCCTGCTGTTAGAGTTTGCTCTGTCAACTTCATTGATACCATATAAAGACAAATAGGAGAAAACTGTCATTCAAGTTTGCATCGTGTGAATTGAGGACGGTGCACTGTCTGATGAATACAGTTATCTATGCTGTGTTACTTGATTATACATGAACTTAAGGCCCTCGGTATTCTTCGATTTGGTTGGGGAACTCTTCAAATGTGTGTGTGTCTGAGTCGAGAGTTTAAGCATCCCTCTATACAGGTTCAACTGGTGGTGTGGTGCAATTCTTTCTGAACAGTGATCATGTCAGCATAGCATTGAGTCACACCTACATATGGGATTTCTTTTTACAGAGAATACCAAGAGTAGCAGTGGCATAGACAGCATTTTTCCGGATCAAAGTAACTGAATCCTGTGCATTCAGAAGTTGAAGCCATGATGCTGTAGGTAGTGCATCAAATGTGTGAACAGCACCGTCTCTCTTCCACAACACCTTCACTGAGATGGACAAACAGTGAGTGCTCTCATTATATTGTCTAGAATGACCTGTCATAATGAAATAGCAGGTTTTGTTTTTGCCAGATTAAATATACAGTCCCTTCTACCTTTGTTTTCTTCTTCTTTTTATGCTAAGTGCCCTTATTGACTAGCCATTGAACTACATGGCCTACATGATGTGGCTGATACACGGTACTTTCATCTCAAGATATTTGCAGGCAAAGTCTTTCACAAGACCAAATGATACAAACTGAAGATGAAAGCACTGGAGACAACCCTGATACCCCATTGGATGATCCAACTTGATCTGTAAGGGGTGCCAACCTACTACCTGAATAGCTTATCACATGTGCAGGAGCTCTATCAACAACTCTGAGAGGATCCAGGTAGAAGTAGACTGTCGTGTGGGTAAAGGGAAGCACTATCATTGCCTTGGGTTTTGTGGTGCATCAATTGGGGATGTTTTGATTGGTGAAATGGATAGTGAGTATCTGTGATCTTCATGTCAATTTCAAACTGCCAGTATCTAAAATCCTGTCACTAGCTATTGTCATGTCCATCAATAGCAATTCTTCTGACCCCAACGTCTCTTTGAAAATATTTAGGGATGGTGCCCCCAACTATTCTCTGATCGTGCAATTAGCAAGTGAAGACCAGGACATGCTGCTGGCACCCCAGGACCGTCCATTGAACACCATGGATCCTGAAAGTCCTCATATGGATCCTCAGCCAGAGGAAACCTATATAATGACCGTAGAAGATTTTTACACAGCTGCCAGAAAAGTTGTTGAGGACACTTCAAAGCCAAATGATCCCTCAAAATGGATCTCCAAATTGATCGATGGCATTGATACTGTGGAGAAAATGATTGATGCAGTTGCAGATGTGAGCATGTTTCTTACAATCAGATTCTTTGTTCTAATTGATCATTGCTAGCTTCACCCTGCTGCTCCAATAGCCTGGGGAATCATTTCCTCCTGCATTGATGTAAATACCAACCTCATTGCGAGCCAGACAACTGGCTGACTGTACTTCCCTTGAATAGATTCTGAAGCAGTGGATGGAAAAAGATGAAACAATCTCCAAACTGTATGAAGTCATGATTATGATGTACAAGGAGGTGAGCAAAGATCATCAGTTGTAGTGGCAAGAGAGATTGCAGCCAATCTATAAATTGCTGTTCCAGACTACAAAGGAGTGCGGGGTGTTCATCAAGGGGTATACACAGAAAAACAGCATTAGTGTGTCCATCATCAATATCCAAAGCAATGATATCTACAACCTTTTTCAGGGTGCACCTTTTCCCTGAATGCAACAAAGAAAGCAAAGGAGTTCTCTGAACAGTTTAAATTTTTGAAGGACCTGTTGAACTCAAGTCTAGTTAAGGAAACAATTATGGAGATTTTGGACAACAGAGCTCAGGATTGTGCATCTTTCAGGATTGCTTAAAAATGGGATCTGAACACAATTTCTAGCTGTGATTCATTGGCTCGCAGAACTAGGGCCTCCACAGCACCTTGATTCAAAAGATGGGTGCATGGATGGTACACACACGGAAACAATAAAGTCCATAATGTCATGGATTGCAGATGGTGACAAGGGAGTCCTCTGGTGTAGTGGCTTGGCAGGGACAGGTAAAAGCACTCTTGTCAGCACCCTGTATGAATGTCTCAGCTCTGATGGTATGAGCGGTCAGGGTAGCCTTGCTGCTTTCATTCGTTATGACAGAACCTGTTACATGGACTCATTGAAGCTCATCACATCCATTGCCTATGATTTGGGAATGTTTGATCAGTGCATAGGTGGTGCCATTGCTGAAGCATTGGAAACATCTCATGCTGCTGCTGCTGCTGCTGCTATTCGCCTGCCAGCATCCAAATCCCAAACCAAATTTCAACTCCTTGTGCAGGATCCATTAAAAACCATTCTGAAATTGTGAGACGAAGGACCTTTGGTTGTCATAATTGATGGTCTTGATGAAAGTGATGCATCGGACGAGCTGCTGAAAGTACTTGGGGATGGGTTTGGGCCAGAATTACCATTCATGCAACTTATTGTCACCAGTTGGCTGTTACGATTTTAGCCCCTTTTGGTCACACTTTAACCCCTTTCGCACTCTAACCCCAGCAATGGCTTTTAGCCGCCCAATCATTGCCTTGCTTGTCTCACTTGTCTAACACTGTTCCATTCTCTTCTTATCTTCACCCAGTTTGGGACTCTCTTTGCATGTACCAAATATGCCTTGCCCAGCTGACATTCGGACTCTTCTCATGGGCCAAACACCAGCATCTAAATAACAGACAATAGTAGTATATGAATCGTGTATTTAAGTAGGACAGCTCTTGCTGGTAAAACCCCAGCCTCGAGCTAAGTTAATTCATACCAACTTACTTGGATCTCACGAACAACTACCTCTACCCAAAAAAGGGGCCAAGACTAAGACCTTAGCCTTGTCTTCATGCTAGCAAGTGACACACCGGGAATACTCAAATGCAAAGTAACCAGTTGTTTGTCATTGTTAGGGATCACATGAAGGTTGGGCCTAACATTGGCCCACTGACAGGATTGCTCAGGTTTTCAAGAACTGTGAGCATGTCCATTGCTACCCTTTAGATACCTCCTCTCCAGAGGTGCAGCAGGACATACATCACTTTCTCCAGAAAAGGCTCACCAAAATCGACGTCTGTGACCTACATGATCAGGAAGATGTTATTGGGGAACTGGCTTGGTGGGCAAATGGGTTGTTCATATGGGCAGCAACAGTCTGTTCATTCCTGAGTGGATTTCACTCTGCTCATTGATGAGGTGGTCAGATGGTTTAGTGATCTCTGAACATAAACTGGTGAATAGTTGTCAGATACTTCTGGAATATCGCTGTGCGAAGAACCAAAATGGAAACAGTGGTGTCTCGGCTTTGTGTCGGTATTACAGAACAACTAGTTTTGTTCGTAAGTCACTCCTCGGGTGTGTTGTTTGTTTGTGTGCAAGCTTTCTGAGTACCTCCATACTCGTGTCAATTCCACCAGCAAAACACTATATGTATTTGGTACTGGACGAATCAGGCTGTCCTACGTTGACTGGCTTGTCGTCTTTGGGGGGACTTCTCTCTAGTCTCATGAGAAGTTACTACAGATTCCGACACTCTGAGTTGCCTTTGGTCTCTGTTATCTGGTCTGGTGTGTGTCGTAAAACTGGGAAACTGGATGGGAAAGAAACTGGGATGTGTAAAATGTCTGTCAGTATTATGTTGGTATTAAATGAGCTCCTAATCGTCTCAGTATGGGTCTGTGTCGATGTTTCTGTGGCTATGGCGGTGCAATAGTGGGTCTCATCTTTATTTCTGGTCTCCTCAGCTTTATCTGGTTATGTCTCGGCTTTATCTGTGACGATTCTGTTTGCCCTAATTCCTATAAACTGTCAATCTCTGTCAAAACTATACTTTGTTTCCTTTGTCTGGTCCTATCTCTTGTCAAATCGATTCCTATAACTGGTCAATACTATTTCCTGCAAAGCTCACAATAGAGCTGCCCTATATCTGTCAATCTGTCAATACTAAATCTGTTCAAAACCTATCCTTGCAACACTCGCAATAGAGCTGCCCTACAACTATCCAATACTATTCGTCTGCTCTGGACACCCAAATGGGTTCGCTAATGTCTTGTGAAAATGAAGACTGTTAAAACTAATCTGATCTTGTGAAATTGAAGCTAATTCTTTCCTATAAAACTAAAAGAGGTGAGTACTGCACGGTTATCACTTACTAACACTGAGCAAATGCCAGTAATGAAGTAAAACAATGACGAGAGTCAAGGTTTTAGGTTGATGGATGGTTGTGAAGTGTCTCGGCTTTAGCTACATCAAGCTCAGCTTTGTGGCAAACAAAATCGCTATTAAACGTGTACTATCGGTATTGTCAAAGCTGGGTGAGTTACTGAGGTAAAACAAGTCGATGTGTGTACGTGGGGGAATGGAATAGAGAGAGTAACTAGTGTAAGGTATGAAATTACCGGATTTATATAGTAAGATATAAATAAATGGCATCCTTGTGGTATATCTGAAGGGCTATGCGTTAACATATGTGTTTCTGACCTTCTGACTATACAGCAGGTTGTGAACATCGCCTTTTTCGTGTCGTCGTCTTTAATTTTCTTGCTCCAGCATTAGAACCATTCTGCATTCATCATCTTTATGCTGTGGATAATGCTGAAAAGGGATGAGTACCCTTTAGGTAGCGTGTGCGTCTAAGTCCTGTGGTTATACAGCAATAACCAATCACTAGCCCTAAGTCCCCACTGGGTGTACTTGCTGTGGAATCGACAAATTGCTGTTGCTGAGCTCCTATAAGGCCAGGCTGTCGATATTACCGGTCCATGCTCATGACTGCACCTATGCAACTTGATGTGCTAATGCTGCTGATGTCAGTATTGCACCCTATTACCTCTAATGGTTTAGGCTGGTTTAAAACCAAGGAGATACGTCGAAATTAGCTGCGTCGCCTTGACATTAAGTTGTTAAGGTCAGAGAACGTCGGAAAACCCCAATAAAGTATATATGGGCTTGTGTGGAATGTTTGGTTTGGTGAAAGGCCGCTGGAGGGATAAATCCACGAAATTGGAGTGTACAGAGCCCTGAGGCTCATCATTGTAGGCTTGACATCATACTTGGGACCACAATTCCAGCAAATGCAACAGAGGCTCTGACAACACTGTATCAAACTGCATTGGATACCATTGGAAAGGAAATATCTGGAGTGGAGAAAGACCAACAATGCATTCGCTCAGTGTTAGGTGCCCTGATTGTTTGCAAGGCCAACATGACTATGCCTATGCTTTCCAAACTTGTTCTGCAAGAAGGAGACCCTGAAGTGCAGATCATCATTGACAAATTAGGAAGCATGATACAAGAGAAAGATGGGAGCCTGGAGCTTATACACAAATCATTTGACGATTTTCTTCAAGATCATGATAGATGTGGGAGTACATGGTTTATAGATGCCAAGGAGCATGAAAAGGATCTTGCTTGACGATGTGTGTTGTCCTTGAAATTGTTTTTCGAACATTGGACTCCACCTCATACTTTTCCTGAATATACCCAGGACCCCTTCTATGGTTGAAGCACAACCACATTGGATTGGCACAATGATATACCATCCCATATCACAGATTATGCTTGGATGGTTCTGCACAATCATCCTGATGCCTTCATTAGGCTTGAGATTGACAGACACTGTGACTTCTTCCATTATTGCTTCTTGTCTTGGCTCAAAATACTCAATGCATCGGAATATTCAAGTTCTCATTCGGAACTTTGGTTCAAGGTGCTTTCTGTGGTCAATGTGAATCACTCGTGCACTGTATCCTGAGTGAAAATGACCTCATCGCCACCTTTTAGGCTGAGATTACAGATCGTGAGTCAGATGTTTGCACATACATTTACCATGCCTGGGCATTCTGGAGACACTTTGATGAGGGTAGAGTGTTCCACACCTATGCGGTCAAAGAGGCATTCAACCATGCAATGTCCATCTCCCCTTCCACAAATTTGATCTGCAGATACCAAGGGCAAAGCAGTAGCGATGAGGCCTTCAAGTTAATTGATAAGGAGCACCTGCTAGCTCTCATATGTGTGCACCACTGCTACATAGGCAATGATTCTGACATTGTCAGGAGTCAACCATGCTTTGCAATGTTTCAAGGCTCTCAACAATTTCATTTCATTTGGATAGAATACACACATGATGAAGACAGTCATCTAACAATACTCTACTCCACTGAACATGTCCTGTTTGATATCGACACAGGGAGGATCACGGAATCATCACACCTGTCGATACTTTCATACTTCCCTGATTCCTGGCTGCCTGATGTCGACCTCTTTGATTTCCTGAACTACTATGAATCAGTTGGTGAAAATGGTCCGATAATTACTAGGGTAGTGCATTGCAAGAATCCTTGCAGGGCCCAGTTCGAGTCCTCAGTGAAAAGGATGCCATGTTTCATTATTAAAAGCCACAATGACAATGATACAACACTGCCATTGACATGCATATTCATCTCTATTGTTCATACTCAGACCTCTCACTGCCAACATTATCTCTTACCTGCTGTTCAAGGCGATGGAACGGATTGGCCTGTTGTGCAAAAATATAAATATGGAATATTTGTCATCGAACAGAGGGCAGGCTTGACTCAGATACTCAATATTGATGCATGCACTCATGGTGACAATAAATGGATAACACTGGGTGGCAAGACAAGTGAAATCAAGAGCTTTGTCATGATGGAAGATGGATCTAGGTTACTAGGATTGATAGAAGAAAGAGGCAAGATAACATTGTGAGAGTGGGAAACATTGACGGGTGCTCTTTGTCATACACGCATATATAGCAAGTCATACTCTTTTGTCATCTATAATACTGACCATCAGGATTACAGAGCATCCTGATTTTGAGTGTGACAGAAATTTGCACTGCAAAATATCACCTGATCGCTCAAAGGTTGCTGTCTTACAACTTCATACAGACAGAATCATTGTATTGGAAATCAAGTCTGAATGCAGTCCAATTATCATGCACCTTGAGAAGGTGTCAAACTTGGTGTGGTTTCCTGACAGTGAGCAAATTGCCTATATTCAAGAGACAGATCATCAAAACAGATATCTTGTTGTTCAATGCCTCACAAATGACCAGTTCACTAAGATTGTCGCTGACAATTTTGGTTATCTTACCCAGATCTTGGTTACTTCCAATGGGTCTAGGGTAATCATGATCATGCATTGGGTAGACAGAGATTTTGTGAGCAAATATCCATACATAGTAGAGACATGGGACATTTCAGATATACACATGTAGAATATTCACCAATATTGTAGGATACATTGGCACTCCCTTGAATTCATTCAACACCAAGCTCTTTGAAGTTGATATACTAATTGTATGAAAGAAAGAACTACGATGAGTACAAAACAATATTGTACTTACACTGGAGGTTTTGTATGAACTCTAGAAAGATTACTGTATTGAGTATAAAAATTAAACCAAAATTTGAATGCTATACATTGTAATGTCGACCACATGCCAAAGCCACAAAGTCCATTGTGTTTGTGAACACTCCTGTCCCATACTACTGAAGAAATGAAGAAGGTTATTTTTTTTTTAGTAAATATCTAGGAGGTTGTGCAGTGCAATCTCTTGGACCAGGATTCAAACTCAACCTTCACAGTATGTGCTTCACCGATACGTTGACAGAGATCTGGGGAAACCTAGTCTCATCAATCCTATGTCATTGTGATGGTTTGCTTATGTAAATGGATCATAGACCATATCTGCAAAGGTGTAGAAGGTGTATATCTGGACATCTTCAGTTTCATGCATGTTGCAAGAAATCAATGCTCCCAAAGATTAAAACAGAAAAAACCTGAGACAGGTCTTCACAATACACTAGTAGGAGTGGGCTGCCAGACCATGGCATATTCTGAGTCCTTAATCCAGTCCAATGAAATAAATAATTATATATTATCCATCATAATAATGTACTCCTATTGCTGGGATCATTAAAAAACAAAACAAGAAAAAAAAAAACACAAGCACCTTAACATGATCTTAATCAATTTTTTCTCTATTTAGCTCAATAAATGTGTGGTTGACCTGGTATCTCATTTGGGCTCCCTCAACACAGCCACATACTACTGACAAAGCATTCCATCGAACTTGATGGGCACAGCCACATGTTCCTGATTAATCATCAATTGAGCACAGCCACATTTGATAATATAGTAATTGAATTTGATTGCATGGCCACATCACACTGGAATCCCATCAAATTTGATTGCATAGCTATATTTTACAGATACAGGCTCAGGACTCCATAGGAAACAAATCAAATTAGATGGAAGTAGAGAACATGATAGGTTTTTGTACTCATTTTTTCATTCCTCATATAATTATAGATGATGACATTGCTAATATGCAAAATCCACACCTGTCAAGGGTGGCTGGTATGGGTACTGGTTTGAGAGTTCGTACCCATGGGAGGCCCATGCTATTCACTATTCAGGGTGAGATATGTACATACACATATATGTGAGGGGTCCTGTCATCTGATTCACAACACCAATCAACTTCATTGAAGCCACCTTCATAGATGGTAAACAACCCATTATCAGATGCAGTGTAACTGTCACTAAACCATACAGACTTGTCAGGAGACATAAATTGAGCGGTGTAGTGATAGTCACTGAAGTAAATAACCCCCACAAGGCAGTATTCAATTCTGTCAGAATTGATTGTCAATGCAATGGATCTGTCTATCAGAGCTGTAACTGACTCAATGCCAAAGTAAAGCATAGGTGGTCCCCATGCAAAGTGTCTGCATGTCTGTCTCAGTTCTGTGTAGTCATGGCTGTGTGCTCTTTGTAGAACCAGTGTGTTCTTTATTGTTTCAGATGAATATTTAAAATAAACTAGATCCTTTTTAGCACCTAGACAAAGCATTATCCAAGTCTAAACAACTCAAATATGTCTACAAAAATCCCTTTGTCGCATCACATGTGTAAACATAGATTACACAAGCCTTGAATAGAAGTGTGAATTCGAACAGCTAAATTAAATGATCTACTCCAAACTTCAATTGGTGAATTTTCCAGTGTGTGTCTGTTAGAGTGAGATTAAAGATTGGTGATCAAGTGTTTCTTTTTGTGCACTGCCCATCACTGAGCACATCAACGTGGTTCACAGAAAGCATCTATAAACTCCTGTAATGAATTCCAAGACCATAATACAGCACCATACATTTCAACACCACAATCATAATTGGAGATATGATGATTGGCATGCCCATTAACGCATGAATGGTAGTCATCATAGAGATGTTGACTGCTCTTGAACATCAAATTTATTAGAGTCTGACATGAGGCATATGCACCAAACCGAAATGTGTTTGGTAGTGATTCACATAATTTGTATCTCAATTCTTCTCTGACATCTTCCAAAGAACATATGCCATCTGAAGCTCTTTGAAAAGATGCAAGCAGCAAGTTCAACCAATTGTTATGCATACTCTTGAACAAGGCATCAGAGATATCCTCTACACACCAAGTATTGTACAAAACATAAACAACCATGTCATATGCACAACTATTGTTGGCCCAGACACAGCCTACAGGTTGATACAATATTTGATCATTGTTTAAATCTGTATCCTGAGTCATAGGTGCAGACTCCTGTATGGATTTCAATGTATTTATATGTGGGTACATCCACAAATCTGCTTTACTCATATCATTTATTGTCAAATTAGTAGTAGCATCAACTTGATATCCAACAGTTGTGAGAACACTTTTGGTCACCTTCAGCTCTCTGCTACAGTCTCTGACATCTTTTGTGTAGAGCATGGATCTGCTGGCCTATGATCTACATAGATACAGGACCACTGTAAATCACATGCATCTTCTATATGCATACACTGGTTATTAGCATTTTGCGAAACCACTTTAGATGTGTTGAGGGTCTAGTGGAGAGTCAGATAGTTACACTGCATTGGTTATTGTTAGCTGGCCCTGTGCAAGGGCCAAACCCTCTATGCCTTTGTAATCACAGATATTCCCCACCAAACAGACACAAAGTCAAATCAGGGACACATCCATGACAGTAGACCAAACTCAAAATCCAATTCTAAGTCTGCTTATTCATAACTTTGAAAAAGACCTCTACTGAAGTCAGGACAAAACCTAAGGTCATTGTCTATGATCTAGACCACCTGACGTGTTGCCCACAACCCTAGAAAATAAAAATAGGTGTATCAGGCACTGAGATGTTTGATGCGATCAAGTCACAATCATGGAATACAATCTCAGTACCCTCAATCAATATAGAAGATCGACGGTCACCTCAGCAACTCATGCACTGCTGCAAGAAATGAATAAGGAAGCTATATGGCTCTCTGAGATTGAATAACAGAGTACCTACGGACCAGTAGGGCACTCCTAGATAATGGAATAAACTGCAGGAGCTCCAAGACAATGAATAAATGTCTTGGAATCATGTGATTCTTGGAAATACATGACTCAGTAAAATAAAGCTTGTATTGTACCATAATAATCTAGATACAAGACCCCTATACTGGATGTAGAATACTGTAAATTACTGCCATCTAGATGCATAACAGCAGGAAACATTTCCCCTCATTTGTGCTAGTGGCTCATAGCTTGCAAGTCAAATAAAGGATTTTATAAGTGCATGTCCTCGACTGCGTGACTAAGTTTTACAAAGTCAACCAAGTGAAAAGCATCAATCTAGATGAAGTAGAAAAGCCTAGAGAACTTAGAATTTGAACAATTGAAGAGCCTGTGTGCTCTAGAGTCTGTGTACTTGAAGTCAGGATCTGTGTATCCTTTGTAGAAGTCTGTGTGCTTCTTTGTCTCAAGTCTGTGAACTTGTGTAGCCAGAGTCTGTGTGCTCTTCGTAGAACCAGTGTGTTCTTTGATTGTTTCAGTTTGAAAGCAAATCTAGATCAGCTTTTTCATGCCTAGATGAAGTTATCCAAGTCTAAACAGCTCACATCTACCTATAAAAATCCCTTTGCACTTATACCTCGCTGTCACAATAGTGTATCTTGTGTAAACATTTACAAAGCCTTGCCAAGTTGAATTTGAGACAAAACTATCAAATCTACCCACAGAGTGCTTCTACCATACTCCACCTTGAACTTAATTGGTGATAGCCCCAGTGTGCGTGTCTAGAGTGAGAGATAGACTCTAGATTGATGATCTAGAACCAGGTTACTTTTTGTGCACTGCCTGTCACTGAGCACATCAACGGATTGGCAATCAACCGCTTTAATGTGTTGTCTGTAGTAGGTGGCACATATGAATACCCCCCCTCAACATATGACAAGAAGCTATGGATTAATGTATATTGCATGTCACCATGCACCATAATTGGTAACATGCCATCATACTGTCTGCAACTGATATCATCTAAAATCTCAAGTTCACGAAACTCTTGTTGGAGCTGTCTGCTACATTGACCCTGGATCCTTGTTTCATTTATTGGAGAACCACATCTTCTGCCTAATGCAGACATTATCAAGGTTCCAGCAGCTGTGGCAGTTCAAGATAACACAGTATAATAAGACTGATGTGTTCAACATTTGTTCAAATCAACAGGATTAAAGGCTTGCATTTTACCTTGAGAAGCATAATCTGTCATGGCAAAATTCACAGACACTTTGACTTGTGTCTGACTCAATTTGATGAGTGAGTCATCATGTAAATGACATATCATCAGGGTGGATGTTTTTACAACTGGAACTACATTAGGGGGCAAACCTGATACTTGCACTTTAGAGGGGGGGTCTTTCAACTCAATAAAAAGTACATCTAAGACTTCCTTACTGTGGGCAGCTGTATGTGATGACCATGAAAATATGAAACCTTCCTGACCTTTCATTATACATAATTCCATTGCCATATTTGTGCGAATCATGACAGGCATGCCTCTGCAAAATGTCAGTGTAGATGGTATGTGCTTATCACTGGCAGATAGAGGTAAGGACCATAACAGTTCATGCAATTGTGGGGTCATGTTTTGCATGTGACTCAAGAGTGCTGACCTAGTGTGCTTAGATTTATCTGAAACTGATATACTGTCTTCACTGTAAAATATAGATAACTGTTGAGCTGTCTCCTGCAAAACATATGGCACCCAAATGATTATATTCCTCTCTGTGTACATTCAATCCCATAATGATAGAAACATTTCTAAAGCACTCATCTGTAATGTTTGTGGCCCTAGGCTGGCCAACAATCTTGCTTTCAAGAAAAGTTATATCAGCTTTAGTCACAGCTTTGTATCGTATGTTCAATAATGCAGTTCTAAGCTTCTTGTCATCCAAAGTCTGTGTTCATTGTCTCATATTTTCCCTGAGAATGATGACAGTGGTTACTTGATGCCATATAACCTTTCCCATTGCTAGTTCTTGATTGCATTTGTTTGATGCATATTTGCTGTTGTATGTACCATATAGAGATGAATTTTCACCACCTATAGCAGGTGGGAGTTGAGCAAAGTCTCCTGCAAATATCATGTTCATTCCTCCAAATGGAACAGCTGGTTTATTTAACACCATTGTGAGGTGGCTGCTAATTTTATACATATCAGAGCATGATATCATAGACACCTCATCCATAAATACATAGTCCACTGAAAATGGCCTTTCTTTTACTTCTGCCAATGTTTTCTTAGATATGTGATTCCCATTAGCTTCATTAATTCCAAACATATAGTGGTATGTGGAACCAACTACAAGTGAAGCAGCTGTGCCAGTAGGAGTGACAATGACCATCTGGTTGCTCTCACATTTCTGTTCGAAATAACTGATCAGTGCATGCAATACTCTGGTCTTTCTGGTACCACCCATACTGCCAATATACACACAGAGCAATTCTGCATTCGGTATGCATGCATGTTGGGCTACAATGCAAAAAGCTCTATCTTGTTCTTTGTTTAGCTGGAAATTGTCTTTAATTTCATTCAAGGTTATGTTGACATCATCCTTATGCAAATGTCACATGAGATGGTTTCAGTTGACAATTTCAGCCTGATTGATGTAGTGAGTCGAAACCTTTCCTCTTTCTTTGATGGTCCCATTTTTTTGTGGCATACACCTGCGATCAAGTACAGTCTGATGCAATTGACTTATTTCATCTTTCCATGAAGTGCATGTGCGGTGCTCTATGTTTATGTAACATTGTATAGCACATGTATCCATTGTGTCATGTAAAGGAACAGTCCACTTGCAACCATTGTCACCCACCATTTCTCTTACTTCCACTGCTTGTGCTAACCATGACCTAAAATTATGACCTAAATGTAAATCACTGATTGAGGTGTCCAGTGTATAATTTACACTATCTTCAAGAATATTCAATTCTTCATGGAAGTTTCCAAGACTAGAAACATCCTGTTTGCTCAGACACAAAGGAACATCATTTGCATTTCCTTGAACAGCCTCTGCACTAAAATTGTCTCTGTCATCAAGACACTCATATTGTAAATTGAAGTTTGATATACAGTAATATGGCCTTCCTTGAGTCAATGATTTATACCAGGTGATATTTTTGCCTGGGGGCTTATTCCTTTTATATATACAACAATATAACTATCATGCACTTCTATATTAAGTCTTGGGCAGAATGAAGCCCATACACATAGCTTTATTTTGAGGTGACCTCTGAATTTTCGCTACAGTAGGTTTATTTAACTTCAAACATGGTGACTTCTGATGCTAATTTTGACTTTATCTCCTCATGATCAGTAGAATTTTGTAGACAGACAAATAGGGTCAGTACCACTGATGGACATCATTAGAGAAACATATAGAATAGAAACAGTATGAGCAGGTTGGACCAGTAATATTGACAGTGACATTTCAGACCAGGGCTCATAAATGGAAACTGTCAAGGGTCTGCCGACATTAAAAAAAGAGACTAATAATTCTCAAGATATCAGGTATGGCATGACATGCACTCTCCAAAGCAGCCAAGAAACATGAGTCATTGCAAAAGCAGAATAGCAACATGGACTCTGCCATTGCTGAGGCACAGGCCAATGACCTACAACCTAAAGCAGAGTGCCTTAGCACGTCATGCCATTGCAATCAAGCACAGGGTTGACAAGGAAACCCTTCGACAAAGGATGAAGGGAGTTGGTGTCTCTATGTCAGCCTTTAATATTGGCAAGCAAAAGGTCACACCTACTGAGGAAGCTATTCTTGTTGAGCACATTTGCATGCAGGCAGATCATGGATTGCCTTTGACATGCCATGATGTGGTTAAACTAATGAATCAAATTATCAGGGCCCAATAGAATTATCAGCAACAATTTTATCTCTCTAAGATATGCACTCCCATCCACATGCACAGTTGATTCATTTACATGAATGAGTAACTCAGCGAGTCCAGCAAAGTTGACAATACTGATAGTACTTTTAATAGCGCATTTCATTTATAGCAGCACAAAGCCGATGCTTGACAATAGTTAAATAATGTTCTGCATCAAACCATCCATAGACTTAAAACCTTGACTACTATCATTGTTGTACTGAATTACTGGCATTTGCTCAGCCTTCAACCAAACCAGCAGGGAAGTCCTAAGTTAGTTTTGTACCAAAGAACAGCTTCACACTTCACAAGTATCAGAGAAGCATAACCATTATTTTCACTTTCACAAGCCATGCACTTCAAGGTACACCCATTTGCAAAGTCAATTAATTCAAAAACATACATATTGATGTCAGTAAATAGGGCAGCTTTATTGTTGCAAATGCATACATATGAGGCCACTGACAGTATTTAAAGTTGGACATCCTTTGACAACACATGGGCAGCTCTAGTGAACCTATCTCCTTGAAATTCTATGGACAGGTATGTGAGTTATTGCTGCATATCATCATTTCAAGATTTTGATGACCAGAAAAAGCCCAACATGCTAGTTTTGACATGAGATTGCACTCACCGAAGTTCTTGCATTGATGAACACAATCCTGATGATACACAGCTGAGATCAGGTAAGAGACCCATCTATGACAAAGCCGACATCACCCAGTATAAAGATGAGACCTCCTATTTACATCCATGCACTTCAAGGCCGGACAGTATGCTTGAACCAAAGATGAATACTGGTATCTACCATGCCAATGGGAACGAGGAGCTCATGAGTTGAAACATGTCATCCAGGAATGAAGTGCAGGGACAACTTTATGATGCATGTTTTATCTTCCATTCCATACGCACATGTTATCCAGTTTTATGCATGAATACCAGAAAACTGAAGCAAAGGACCAAAGGTCACTGGTAGGGCGGCATCTCTTATGGATCTCGGGAACAAGGCCACTACGTGAGATGGGCAGTTGAAACCAAAATGAACCTGCAGAAAGTCTGTAAAACTCATTTCCAGCTTCTACTGCCAGTGTATGTGTCACACTGGCTGGATATCAGACAGAATATGTCAAAGGTTTTGAAGAGGGGAAGTCAGGGTGCCAAACATACAAACACCCAGGAGGAGTGCTAACAGTACATCATCCAAAGGAAGTTGTTCTCCAATCCTCACAGCATGCTGACAAGGACAATTTCCATTTTGTCCCACAAGCGACAGACTCTTAGCACCTTCGGAAGTATCAGCCATATAGTGTTCACCTGTTCACATTTAGATAAATACAGAGACATGGCTAAATCTATGGATGGAAGGCCAAATTATCATCGTGTTCAGAAAATGATGGTATACCAAGTCATCTCAGCATTGGCCTTTAAATCACATCCTGCCCTCCAAGGCTTGAAAAGTCAACATGGTAAGGCAGTAATATTCATGATCACCTTTATCTTTCCTAGGTAGCATACTGCCAACAAAATTGGGTATATATTTGTCCTGTGGATCCCACATGACTGTCTGATGTGTCTCAGCCAGAGGGTGATCAGGGAGAAATTTGTATATGGTGTTTCTGCCAAGCTTATGATCATGTTTAATGTCATTAACATTGAAGGGCTCATAAGACTGGTTGTAGTATCTCTTCATAGGCATTATCTCATATCCAGAGGACAACCTGAATTTATGCTTGTACTGTCAGATAACAGAGACATACCCAATCATACAGACACATGAAGCTTATGTTCTGTGATCTATACACATAGGCATCAGTGAGGATGGGATACCTATCAACTTGCCCCCATTTTTCTTGAGTACAACTTTCAAAAAATTTATCCAATTTATTTTCAGGTACCCAGAAACTATCTACTTCCTCAACATAACATTTCCAAGGAAAAACAGCAAACTTTTTGTTAGTATATTTATGACCAAAGCCTAGTCAAATATGAACAAAATGCCAAAGAACCCAGCTCAGTCTTTGCAGTCAAGACATTAACCATCTGAGTAATTAAAATGAGAGCTTTTGTTTTGCAGTCCAAATGAGGTCTAGAGGGTGAATGATTATGCTGCAAAACACTGCCAAATGCAATCAAACATAATATGGGTCTTCAGACCTGGTTTTGTAATTTCGTCTGTTTCATATATTAAGACTGCTTTTATTGCCCTTCAGAATGAAGCTTAAGTTACATCAGTGTTGCATGTGTAAGTATAAGAAGCTACTGGAGAAAACATGTTGATCCAAGCATCAAAATTATGGCATTAATGTGACAAATTCTCCATGTGACACTGCCTTTCTGCATAAGATATTGCTGTTTGGTCGAGAATTACATGTTCAGTCTTACTGTGGTATAGCAGCATCTTTGCATTGGCCTTTTCTTCAAAGTTCCTCTGCTCCAAGCATTTGAAAATGCAACTTGTGTATATTGCAGTAATGTTGATAATCACTCTTTACTACATAGATTGAAGTACATGCCACCAAGTTTGCATGGTGTCTATCTAAGCATTTATAACATGTCTTTGATGAATATGAACAAGGGTGAACCGGTGAGGATTATCAGGAAGAAGCAAAGTGGGATCATGATAACCATTTTGTAGTGTTTCTTGATATCTTGCATCTGATACTGCCATCCATTGACTGTCATAGTACAAAACTTATGGACACTCTCCAGATAATCAAATAAATTCTTTTGGAAGTCAAATCCCTGTCAAGTCCTGAGAATGTCACTACTTGGGGACTTGGTAGATTCCATATCCATATGAATCATATGTAAATGAAGGGTCAATCTGCCCTGCTGTTCGACTAGTACATACTAAGCAGATGTATCACTGAACACCCCTCTTTTATTATCTCCTACATGCAAAAGATAGCATTATAAAGTTGTCATACTATGAACTTAAAGAATCTGGCACATGCAACAGGATTTCTCTGTAACAGCATAAATACGATCATGTTCTATCAATGGAATTGGGTCAAATTTGATATTATGCTCAGACCAATATATGCTAATCAGATGATTGAAATCTGATGGCACCATTGTAAAGTACCATGATGGTGCCCCCTCTGCAGCCATAAGTGCATATCTTATTCCTCATATTCTTTTTCGAAGTCAATGACCCATCTACACTGTGTGCTATGTGATCTATGTCCCTCAATAACTGAAAACTCAATGTTTCAGCATCTGTTGAAGGAACAACAATTTCCTGGCCTCTGACAAATGCTCTGATATGTTTTTTAAGACTCTGCCTTCATCCAAATTTAGTATTCTCTCACATATAGCACAGTGAACTTATCTTTATCAGCCAACAAAAAACCACTGGTAGTACCTTTTTTTAACTTGCTCATGACTGAATGGCGACAAAAGGAAAAGATACATCGGTTTGGAAGCAGATTTTGTCATGATACATGAGTAACCATTTTTTGTGTGTGCTGTAGTCATCTTTGTTGTACACTATACCACCCAAACCACTTATGGGAAAAGCCATGGGAACATGGAAGGATACAGGCCTGTATTATGATAAATGGATTGAGGATGGGCAGCATGACCTACAGCAAGCACTAACCATCCTTTGCTCCCAAAATCCTAAGAGCAGGCCCATCGATTTTTGCTGTGTGAGAGTTAATGTATCTGTAGCTTCTCAACTAAACCATGTACCACAACTGGGCAGTGAGCCTTCAGATGTTCCATCATTATCACCATTGTCAAAGACCCTGGTCGCTTCAGCAATCTTGTTAGATATGGAGTTCTTGTATATGACCAAGATTGGGGGATGCTGCCACCATAACTAGCCATATTTTTTTGAGATATTGATGGGAGTAATCAGAATGATTAAGCTTCAGCCAATGCAATGCTGCATACACATATGTGACAAACAAGTAGAGGTGTCTGAATCATTTGGCTCATTTGATGGGCAGCATAGGAGATGAACATAACAGCTAGAACATGGAAACTCTTCGCATGGAGGTGGCAACACATCAAATATAGTCCGTTTTAACCAGCATGCTGCCATCATTGGATACAGTGACAATTCCCTCCATCATGCCTTTTACCATGGACTTTGCCCATGAATCAAGGATGACATGGCTCATCATGGTGAAGAGGCAAGTCACTGCATGCAGCCAAAAAGGACTCAAAATGCAAGCAGAGACTACAGACTCTGAATCACACTCTAACCCTTGATGCTACAACCACACACAACAACCACACACTCTTTAGTTCGTGGGGGATTATAATGTGATAGAAGCAAGCAGTGGAATTGATAAGACGAGTTCTAAGACCTCGAATACACTTTAAAACAGATGTGCTCTCCAGTTTTCTAGACTTCTCTGAGTCTAAAGACTTTTATTACAGGAGGTGGTGACTTTGTCACCAGGCCTCAAGGCAATATAACTAATGCACTGTCCCAGATGCAGAGCACAATGCAATTTGCTCTCAAAACACACAATTCTAACCCACACACAATGCACTCTTCCAAGAGATGCTCCCTAATACAGTCCACAAGAGCCACTGGGTTTGAACCAATATGCTCTAGCTTCCTAACCAATCATAACTCCACAGGGTTTGAACCTATGTGAGTCAGAGAAACCCAAAACCCAAATGCACTGTCCCACAAGCCAAAGGGTTCAAACCTCTGCCACTTGGGGAAAAGAGTGCAAGCTAATCAGTCCAAAGGGTTTGAACCTCTGCCGACTGTAGCTTCATGCATCACACAAAACCCTTCACACATGAGAGTGCACATGCTCTGACCTCCCAAACATTCCCTAGATGAACTTAGAGTCGATCACACTTCACACAGATGCTTTACTGCTGTGAACCAATCTCTATATTCAAAGTCTCCCCCTGAACCGAGCTGAGAGTGTCAACTTTTGCTTACACACTACACAGAGGGTGCTGGCTGGAAACTTACTATACTACTGTGTATCTACCATATTTATATGCACTCTCCATTACAAATTTCATCCCCTTATCCAGTGAAGAGGCTAGGTTGTGGATACTCATGGGATAGTGAGTGGAACAGCATGCTATGACACACACTACACCTCACACCTTCTGCACCCCACTAATATCAACAACTACCCTTGCAAGTGCAATGGAGGGAGTAATTACACACTCCTTGTGATTATCTCAATCAAGTAAATCAATTTCAATGCCACACAACATATAGATATAATGAGCTCTCTTCAAAATAAAGTCCTAAGTCTAGGAACTTTTGAACAAGAAGGACCGCTTCAAGGTGTGACCTGCTTGGCAATGCAGACAGATGATACAAGCGCTCCCAAAGCGCACAGACAGGCAGACAGACAGACAGACTCGTTGATGAGCCTCAGGGCTCTGTACACTCCAATTTCGCGGATTTCTCCCATTAGCAGACTTTCAGCAAATCAATCATTCCACACAAGCCCATATATACTTTATAGGGCTTTTCCGACACTTTCCTGACCTCAATACCTCGACAACACCAATTTTGACCTAAATCCGTGGATTTAGCACTGCCATTACCAGAATAGGACCTAGAGCGCATTGCCGACATCTCCGGCATTGCCGCATCAAAACGCACAGGTGCAGCCATGTGAGCGGAGCTTCTCGACATTGATCCGGCAATCATAGCAGCTTGATAACAGCAATTTGATGATTTCCGCAGCATGAACACTCTTTGGCGACTTCAGAATTAATTGGTTATTGCTGTATAACCATGAGACATCGATGCACATGTTACTTGGATGGTACTCAGTCATTTCCGATGACTATTAACAACTCCGACACCACAAATAGGGCATAGTTTCAATGCCAGACTATGAAAATCAAAGGCGAAGACACGAATAAGACAATGCACAAGACCTGCTGTATAGTCAGAAGGTTGGAAACTCATATGCTAATGTATAGCCCTTCAGATATACCACACAGACACCATTTATTGATACTTTACTATA
>JANDKJ010000357.1:0-23126 GCA_028551335.1 Armillaria sp. CMW 4456
TTTCCAGCCATTGTTCTCAACTCTGACACCATGAATAAGGCATAGTCTAATGCGAGAACTACAAAAATCAAAGGTGCAGACATGAATAAGACAATGCACAAGACCTGCTGTATAGTCAGAAGGTCAGAAACACATATGCTAATGCATAGCCTTTCAGATATACCACAAGGATGCCATTGATTTATATCTTACTATATAAACCCAGTAATTTCATACTGTACAGTAGTTACTCTCTCTATTCCATTCCCCCACATACACACATCGATTTGTTTACCTCAGTAACTCACCTAGCTTTGACAATACCAATAGTACAAGTTTTAATAGTGATTTTGTTTGCCACAAAGCTGAGACGCTTCACAAACATCCATTGACTTAAAACCTTGACTCTTGTCATTGTTTTACTTCATTACTGGCATTTTCTCAGTGTTAGTAAGTGATAACTGTGCAGTACTCACCTCTTTTAGTTTTATAGGAAAGAATTAGCTTCAATTTCACAAGATCAGATTAGTTTTAACAGTTTTCATTTTCACAAGACATTAGTGAACCCATTTGGGCATCAAGAGCAGACAAATAGTATTGGATAGTTATAGGCAGCTCTATTGTGAGTGTTGCAAGGATATGTTTTGAACAGATTTAGTATTGACAGATTGACAGATATAGGGCAGCTCTATTGTGAGCTTCACAGGAAATTAGTATCGACAAGTTTTAGGGCAGCTCTAGCATGAGCTTCACAGGAAATAGTATTGACCAGTTATAGGAATTGATTTGACAAGAGATAGGACCAGACAAAGGAAACAAAGTATAGTTTTGACAAAGATTGACAGTTTATAGGAATTAGGATGAACAGAATCATCACAGATAAAGCCAAGGAACCCAGAAATAAAGATGAGACCCACTATTGCACTGCCATAGCCACAGAAACATTGACACAGACCCATACTGAGATGATTAGGAGCTCATTTAATACTGACAGCCATTTTACACATCCCAGTTTCCTTCCCATCCAGTTTCCCAGTTTTACAACATGCACCAGACCAGATAACAGAGACCAAAGGTGACTCAGAGCATCAGAATCTGTAGTAACTTCTCATGAGACTAGAGAGAAGTTCCCCCCCAAAGACGACAAGCCAGTCAACATAGGACAGCCTGATTCGTCCAGTATCAAATATGCATAGTGTTTTGCTGGTGGAATCCACATGAGTACAGAGGTACTCAGAAAGCTCATGCACAAACAAACAACACACCCGAGGAGTGACTTACAAACAAAACTAGTTGTTCTGTAATACTGACACAAAGCCAAGACACCACTATTTCCATTTTGGTTCTTTGCACTGTGATATTCCAGAAGTATCTGACAACTATTCACCAGTTTACATTCGGAGATCACTAAACCATCTGACCACCTCATCAATGTGGGGAATGGAGCCTTGGAAGATGAATATATGGGTGCATACAGCCCAGGAGCATGCAAAATGGCAGAAGAATCTGCAGACAAGAACTCTGCTATTCAAGCCCAATAATTTCTTTGAGGTAAGCATTTCAATATTGGCATATGATATTGAACAGTCTGACATTACTCTAGGTATTCTAAGGAAAATATGATTACTATTGTATATAATGGATATCTATTGTATGCAGGAATCATGGATGAAACAGAAAAATCCAATGGCAAGGGGGAGTCCACCTCTGTTCATGTGGGTAAGATATTACAATACACAATCACACAAAGCTCACTATACATTGTCTACACCCAACAGACATTACAACTGCTTAACAACACATTCACCAACTAATTGTCACAATGGTATCTTTTTGGCTTACCAGGTTCCAAGTCTTGACATGTAAGTGTTCCTGTTCTGGCCTTACTCTTTAGTGCTCACCTCACAATAAGTCTGCATATTTCCTTGTATGTGTGGCCTCTCTACATGCTGTACCCCACTTGCAACCACTGGATGTACTTTTCACCTGTACCTTCGGTGAGTAGATTCATCCTGCAGATTCACCTCCACATTCTAAACATTTCTCAGGGCTTGTTTAACATCAGTGTCTACATGAGATGGGCTGATCTCACACCTGACAGTGTAATTCCATACCCCGCTCTTACTGTCGCATACACCAGTGCAACCCTATGGATGAACACCTATGAGACTGTATCAACATCAGGCAAGTTGAATGTGAACGTGACAATTGTGCCAAGACAAGAGATTAAAATCCAGCAAGGAATGTGAGTATTTATCCAATATCTTTGTATCTCTTTCTTTCTCATACTTCTGGTGAGTTGAGGGCTTAACAGTTTTGTAGGATGTCTTGTACCATTCGAAAACTTTAGTAAGTTACATAGTATATGGACCTGTGGCAAGGAGGAACTGTTGATATAGATGTCTGAGAGTGAGGAAGAGACTTGGATGGTAAGTCTAAAATCAACTAAATCCACATTGGAGTGCTGACAATACAAATACATGTAGTACTCCGACTCATGACATGATGATGGGGTGGTCAGATGGTTTAGTGATCTCCAAACGTAAACTGGTGAATAGTTGTCGGATACTTCTGGAATATCGCTGTGCGAAGAACCAAAATGGAAATTGTGGTGTCTCAGCTTTGTGTCAGTATTACAGAACAACTAGTTTTGTTTGTAAGTCACTCCTCGGGTGTGTTGTTTGTTTGTGCATGAGCTTTCTGAGTACCTCCATACTCATGTTGATTCCACCAGCAAAACACTATATGTATTCGGTACTGGACAAATCAGGCTGTCCTACGCTGACTGGCTTGTTGTCTTTTTGGGGGGACTTCTCTCTAGTCTCATGAGAAGTTACTACAGATTCTGACACTCTGAGTCACCTTTGGTCTCTGTTATCTGGTCTGGTGTGTGTTGTAAAACTGGGAAACTGGATGGGAAAGAAACTGGGATGTGTAAAACATCTGTCGGTATTATTTCGATATTAAATGAGCTCCTAATCGTCTCGGTATGGGTCTGTGTTGATGTTTCTGTGGCTATAGCGGTGCAATAGTGGGTCTCATCTTTATTTCTGGTCTCCTCAGCTTTATCTTGTGATGATTCTGTTCACCCTAATTCCTATAAACTGTCAATCTCTGTCAAAACTATTCTTTGTTTCCTTTGTCTGGTCCTATCTCTTGTCAAATCAATTCCTATAACTGGTCAATACTATTTCCTGCAAAGCTCACAATAGAGCTGCCCTATATCTGTCAATCTGTCAATACTAAATCTGTTCAAAACCTATCCTTGCAACACTTGCAATAGAGCTGCCCTACAACTATCCAATACTATTTGTCTGCTCTTGATGCCCAAATGGGTTCACTAATGTCTTGTGAAAATGAAAACTGTTAAAACTAATCTGATCTTGTGAAATTGAAGCTAATTCTTTCCTATAAAACTAAAAGAGGTGAGTACTGCACGGTTATCACTTACTAACACTGAGAAAATGCCAGTAATGAAGTAAAACAATGACAGAGTCAAGGTTTTAAGTTGATGGATGGTGGTGAAGCGTCTCAGCTTTAACTACGTCAATCTCAGCTTTGTGGTGAATGAAATCGCTATTAAATGTGTACTATCAGTAATGTCGAAGCTGGGTGAGTTACTGAGGTAAACAAATCGATGTGTGTATGTGGGGGAATGGAATAGAGAGAGTAACTGGTGTACAGTATGAAATTACTGTGTTTATATAGTAAGATATAAATAAATGGTGTCCTTGTGGTATATCGAGAAGGCTATGCATTAACATATGTGTTCCTGACCTTCTGACTATAAAGCAGGTCTTGTGCATTGTCTTATTCATATCTGCACCTTTGATTTTTGTAGTTCCAGCATTAGATTATGCCTTATTCATAGTGTCGGAGTTGAGAATACTTGTCAGAAATGGCTGAGTACTGCCAAAGTATCATGTGCGTTGATGTCTCGTTGTTATACAGCAATAACCAATTAATTCTGAAGTCGCCAAAGGGTGTTTGTGCTGCAGAAATCATCAAATTGCCATGATGAAGCCCCTATGATCGCTGGATCAATGTCGAGAAGCTCCGCTCATGTGGCTGTGCCTTTGCACTTTGATGTGTCAATGCCAGAGATGTTGGCAATGCGCTCTAGGTCCTATTCTGGTAATGGCGGCACTAAATCCACAGCTTTAGGTCAAAATTGGAGTTGTCGGGGTATTGCCAAGGTATTGGCATCGGGAAAGCATCGGAAAAGCCCTATAAAGTATATATGGGCTTGTGTGGAATCATTGGTTTGCTGAAAGTCCACTAAAGGGATAAATCCATGAAATTGGAGTGTACAGAGCCCTGAGGCTCATCATCCCCCCTAAACTTTCATTATGTCACTCTAGTGACATAATGCTGAACTAGTGTGTGACAAAATGACTCGATTTGGCAGGTGTCACATGGCCTCATGGGCTTCCTCTTCTGGGAAGCAAATGCCAGTCCAGCATTCACTAAATATAGTGCTGCCTCTTCCTCTTGTCTGAGATCATCATCTTTGACAAGGATCACCAGCTTTGCTATGTCGCCATTGGCTAGTGCACAGGCCATGCTGTGCCCTGTGGAATGTTGGGATTGGTGTCAGTATTCCAGGTGACTTCGTCATTTTCTTTGCCCTCCTTCGTCGTCGTGTCTCGACTCTCCACTGCTATCTTCACTCTGTCAATTCCAACATTATCCTCTCTACTCAACATGTCTGCCTCCCCTATCAAAGCCATGCCTTCCCCTGCCAAGGCTTCGACCTCTTCGACCAAGGTTCACTTTACCGACGCCGAGGATGCGCTGAACATGTACGAGCTGGCTGCGACCATTCTTCGGTACAATACCAAACATTTACCTCAAGATCACAATGTCAACTGCTGGGTGTACGACTCCCATCTGCAGTGGTCGACTTGTTGTCAAACTTGGAAGGTTGCTGGTATCAAGAGGTCGGCCTGGCTGGATATCGAGTTCGCCTTTATTCGGGTTCTCAAAGGCATTGATATGGACTGGGTGAAGGAGAGCAGTTTTGAGTATAATGAGTTTGTCTTGCGCTCAGTGCGTCCTTTGGTCTTGTCTTGTCTTTTTCTTTCTGACTTCAGGGTTTTAGCATGCCTATGGTCGTCGTTTGACCATTATTCCAATGGATGAAGGTCTCCCAGGGAATGCTTCTCCTGTTCTGGATTCTTCACTGGTCACTCTCCCTGTGGCCGTCGATATCCCTGTGGTAACTTTGCCTCCTTCCGATTCTAACACTGAGGCTCCGCTTGCAATTGCTGAAGTTGCATGACCTGCTTCCCCCATATGGCCCTCTGTATCAGCTGTCAAGGTCAACATGGTTCCTCCAGCTTCAAACTTGCTCGGCAAGGCTATTGTCCTCGACACTCTTCCTCCTGTGTCGACTGATCAAGGCCCCGTGATCCCCAGGGCAACAACTCCAGTGGCAGGAGTGTCCAATGCCACCCCAACAGCCCCAACGGCCATAGATCTGAGGGCTTGTTTAGTCTCGTCAAGGAAGTCTACCTCCCATGTCAATACGCATCGGTCCAAATTCAATGGTAAGTTCGTCTCCTCTTTTCTTGCTGTCCAATATTGATTCTTTTATTCTGTAGCTTCGGGTCCAGTGGAGGAAGATCTCCCTATGGTGTTCGTGCCTAGGCCATTGCCATTGACAATAATGGTGCTGCCTTGGTCAACAGTCGCTACTACTCTGGCCGTCGACAATACCAACGAAGCCCAGGAGGTTGCTGCTTCAACAGCAGTAATTCGAGAACCTCCTTTGTTTCGGCAACTGACTCTCCTGGAGTCTCCCAAAGTCCCCGTCAAGAGAAGGGTTTCCGCTAAAGCCCCAACTCATGGTAAGTGGTGAATATTGCTTTCTCTTTTGCTTGGTGAAGAGTTTCCCCTCAGATAAAGTTCTTCGTTCAATGACCCGAGCTCAGGCCATGGAGAAGGCACCAACTCCGCCAATGGTTATCATGGCCAAGCCTTCTTCTTGTATTGAAGTCTTCTGATCCTGCCCCTCCTTTTGATCCTTCGACCTCCTTCAACATTAGCATGCTGATACACTGGGTATCAGGCTACCCACAAATTTTGCGAAAATAAAGCATTATTTGCAATCTAGATGCTGTATTGTGGGCTATAGTGGAGACTTCACACTGATAGCTTACTACTCGATTGGTTGTTGAGTTAACTGGAGTCAAAACGGACACAGGGACAGTACCTGGATGGGCCAACCCTCTATGCCTTTGAATCAGAAGACTATTCCCCACCTAAACAGATGCACTAAGTCAAATCTAGGGGACACAGCCATGACAGTAGACCAAACATGAAGTAAAAAGAACATCTAGATCAGTCTTTAAGTCCTTGAAACAAAAGATAACTTATGAAAAGGACCTCTACCAAAGTCAGGACAAAATCTAAGGTCGTTGTCTATGATCTAGACCACCTGATGGCATTGCCCACAACCCTAGAAGATAAAAATAGGTGTACCAGGCATTGAGATGTCTGACGCGATCGATTCACAATCATGGAATACAATCTCGGTACCCTTGATTGATCTATGAGATCAGCATTCACCTCAGCAACTTGCGCACTGCTGCGAGGAATGAATAAGGAAGCCATGTGGCTCTCCGAGATTGAATAATGGAGGACCTACGGACTGGTGGGGCACCCCTAGATAATAGAATAAACTGCAGGAGCTCCGAGACAATGAATAAACATCTCAGAATCATGCAATCCTTGAAAATACATGACTCGTTGTTTGTAAAATAAAGCTTGTATCGTACCATAATGATCTAGATACAAGACCCCTATACCTAGACATAGAATACTATAAATTACCGCCATCTAGACGCATAATGGCAGGAAAGCATTTCCCCTCATTTGTGCTAGTGGCTCATAGCTACCAAGTCAAATAAAGGATTTTATAAGTGCATGTCCTCGACTGTGTGAATAAGTTTTACAAAGTCAACCAAGTGAAAAGCATTGATCTAGATGAAGTAGAAAAGCCTAGAGAACTTAGAATTTGAACAATCAAAGAGTCTGTGTGCTCTAGAGTCTGTGTACTTGAAGTCAGGATCTGTGTATCCTTTGTAGAAGTCTGTGTGCTTCTTTGTCTCAAGTCTGTGAACTTGTGTAGTCAGAGTCTGCATGCTCTTTGTAGAACCAGTGTGTTCTTTGATTGTTTCAGTTTGAAAGTAAATCTAGATCAGCTTTTTAGCACCTAGACGAAGTTATCCGAGTCTAAACAACTCAAATATACCTACAAAAATCCCTTTGCACTTATACCTCGCTGTTGTGATAGTGTATATTGTGTAAACATTTACAAAGCCTTGAATAGAAGTTGAATTCAAGACAAAACTATCAAATCTAGGTTAAGAGTGCTTCTACTGTACTCCACCTCGAACTTAATTGGTGATTTTGAGTGTGTGTGTGTTAGAGTGAGAGATAGACTCTAGATTGACGATCTAGAGTCAGGTTTCTTTTTGTGCACTACCCGTCACTGAGCACATCAGCGCCTGGTTGTCCCTGTCCCGGAAAGCTATATCTTCATCGACAAAGGGAGAAGGCTATCTCCCCAAAGTCTCCGGTTCTAGGACAAAAGCCTCGTAACAAACTGGCTCGCATGCTACCTCAAAGCATCCAAGAGCAACAACAAAAAGTGCAAGACAATTTCAACTGTAGGGCTGACGACAAGGCTGCCGCTAAAGCTCAAAAGGCTGCCAATCCTGAGGACGCTGCTTCTCCTGAAGCTTCTAGTTCTCATCCACTCCCTCATCAAGGACCAATACAATGATGAGCCTCAGGGCTCTGTATGCTCCAATTTCGCAGATTTATCCCTTTAGTGGACTTTCAGCAAACCAATGATTCCACACAAGCCCATATATACTTTATAGGGCTTTTCCGATGCTTTCCCGATGCCAATACCTCGGCAATACCCTGACAACTCCAATTTTGACCTAAATACATGGATTTAGCACAGCCATTATGAGAATAAGACTCAGAGCACATTGCTGACATCTCCAGCATTGACACATCAAAGCGCACAGGTGCAGCCATGTGAGCAGAGCTTCTTGACATTGATCTGACAATCATAGGGGCTTCATCACAGCAATTTGATGATTTCCACAGCAAGATCACCCTTTGGCAACTTCAGAATTAATTGGTTATTGCTGTATAACCACAAGATGTTGACACACACAGTACTTTGGCAGTACTCAGCCATTTCTGACAGGTATTCTCAACTCCGACACTATGAATAAGGCATAGTCTAATGCTGGAACTACAAAAATCAAAGGTGCAGATATGAATAAGACAACACACAAGACCTGCTTTATAGTCAGAAGGTCAGGAACACATATGTTAATGCATAGCCTTCTCGATATACCACAAGGACACCATTTATTTATATCTTACTATATAAACACAGTAATTTCATACTGTACACCAGTTACTCTCTCTATTCCATTCCCCCACATACACACATCGATTTGTTTACCTCAGTAACTCACCCAGCTTCGACATTACTGATAGTACACATTTAATAGCGATTTCATTCACCACAAAGCCGAGCTTGATGTAGTTAAAGCCGAGATGCTTCACCACCATCCATCGACTTAAAACCTTGACCCTCGTCATTGTTTTACTTCATTACTGGCATTTGCTCAGTGTTAGTAAGTGATAACCGTGCAGTACTCACCTGTTTTAGTTTTATAGGAAAGAATTAGCTTCAATTTCACAAGATCAGATTAGTTTTAACAGTTTTCATTTCACAAGACATTAGCAAACCCATTTGGGCATCAAGAGCAGACAAATAGTATTGGATAGTTGTAGGGCAGCTCTATTGCAAGTGTTGCAAGGATAGGTTTTGAACAGATTTAATATTGACAGATTGACAGATATAGGGCAGCTCTATTGTGAGCTTCGCAGGAAATAGTATTGATCAGTTATAGGAATTGATTTGACAAGAGATAGGACCGGACAAAGGAAACAAAGTATAGTTTGACAGAGATTGACAGTTTATAGGAATTAGGATGAACAGAATCGTCACAGATAAAGCCGAGGAGACCAGAAATAAAGACAAGACCTGCTATTGCACTGCCATAGCCACAGAAACATCGACACAGACCCATACCAAGACGATTAGGAGCTCATTTAATACTGACATAATACCGACAGACATTTTACATATCCCAGTTTCTTTCCCATCCAGTTTCCCAGTTTTATGACACACACCAGACCAGATAACAGAGACCAAAGGTGACTCAGAGCATCGGAATCTGTAGTAACTTCTCACAAGACTAGAGAGAAGTCCCCCCAAAGATGACAAGCCAGTCAACGTAGGACAGCCTGATTCATCCAGTACCGAATACGTATAGTGTTTTGTCGGTGGAATCGACACGAGTACAGAGGTACTCAGAAAGCTCCCGCACAAACCAACAACACACCTGAGGAGTGGCTTACAAACAAAACTAGTTCTTCTGTAATACCAACACAAAGCCAAGACACCACTATTTCCATTTTGGTTCTTCGCATGGCGATATTCCAGAAGTATCCAACAACTATTCACCAGTTTACATTCGGAGATCACTAAACCATCTGACAACCTCATCACCATTATCACTTACTAACACTGAGCAAATGCCAGTAATGAGGTAAAACAATGACAAGAGTCAAGGTTTTAAGTCGATGGATGGTGGTGAAGTGTCACGGCTTTAACTACATCAAGCTCGGCTTTGTGGCGAATGAAATCGCTATTAAACGTGTACTATCAGTAATGTTGCAGCTGGGTGACTTACTGAGGTAAATGAGTCAATGGGTGTATGTGGGGGAATGGAATAGAGGGAGTAACTGGTGTACAGTATGAAATTACCATGTTTATATAGTAAGATATAAATAAATGGTGTCCTTGTGGTATATCGAGAAGGCTATGCGTTAACATATGTGTTCCTGACCTTCTGACTATACAGCAGGTCTTGTGCATTGTCTTATTCATATCTGCGCCTTTGATTTTTGTAGTTCTGGCATTAGACTATGCCTTATTCATAGTGTCGGAGTTGAGAATACCTGTCAGAAATGGCTGAGTACTGCCAAAGTACTGTGTGTGTCAACATCTTGTGGTTATACAGCAATAACCAATTAATTCTGAAGTTGCCAAAGGGTGATCTTGCTGCGGAAATCATCAAATTGCTGTGATGAAGCCCCTATGATTGTCAGATCAATGTCAAGAAGCTCTGCTCACATGGCTGCACCTGTGCGCTTTGATGTGTCAATGCTGGAGATGTCAGCAATGTGCTCTGAGTCTTATTCTCATAATGGCTGTGCTAAATCCATGTATTTAGGTCAAAATTGGAGTTGTCAGAGTATTGCCGAGGTATTGGTGTCAGGAAAGCATCTGAAAAGCCCTATAAAGTATATATTGGCTTCTGTGGAATGACTGGTTTGCTGAAAGTCCACTAAAGGGACAAATCTGCGAAATTGGAGCATACAGAGCCCTGAGGCTCATCACCACCATTACAGAATAAGACTCAGAGCACATTGCTGGCATCTCCAGCATTGCCACATCAAAGTGCACAGGTGCAGCCATGTGAGCAGAGCTTCTTGACATTGATCTGACAATCATAGGGGCTTCATCACAGCAATTTGATGATTTCCGCCGCAAGATCACCCTTTGGCGACTTCGGAATTAGTTGGTTATTGCTGTATAACCACGAGATGTCAACACACATGATACTTTGATGGTACTCAGCCATTTCTGATGAGTATTCTCAACTCTGACACTATGAATAAGGCATAATCTAATGCTGGAACTACAAAAATCCAAGGCACAGACATGAATAAGACAACACACAAGACCTGCTGTATAGTCAAAAGGTCAGAACACATATGCTAATGCATAGCCCTTCAGATATACCACAAGGATGCCATTTATTTATAACTTACCATATAAACCTGGTAATTTCATACTTTACACTAGTTACTCCCTCTATTCCATTCCCCCACATACACACATCGATTTGTTGACCTCAGTAACTCACCCAGCTTCGACAATACCAATAGTACAAGTTGTAATAGTGATTTCATTCGCCACAAAGACAAGCTTGACGTAGTTAAAGCTGAGATGCTTCACAACCATCCATTGACTTAAAACATCAACTCTTGTCATTGTTTTACCTTATTACTGGCATTTGCTCAGTGTTAGTAAGTGATAACCATGCAGTACTCACCTGTTTTAGTTTTATAGGAAAGAATTAGCTTCAATTTCACAAGATCAGATTAGTTTTAACAGTTTTCATTTCACAAGACATTAGCAAACCCATTTGGGTGTCAAGAGGAGATGAATAGTATTGGACAGTTATAGGGCAGCTCTATTTTGAGTGTTGCAAGGATAGGTTTTGAACAGATTTAGTATTGACAGATTGACAGATATAGGGCAGCTCTATTGTGCGCTTTGCAGGAAATAGTATTGACCAGTTATAGGAATTGATTTGACAAGAGATAGGACCAGACAAAGGAAACAAAGTATAGTTTTGACAAAGATTGATAGTTTATAGGAATTAGGACAAAAAGAATTGTCACAGATAAAGCTGAGGAGCCCAGAAATAAAGGTGAGAACCACTATTGCACCACTATAGCCACAGAAACATCAACACAGACCCATACTGAGACAATTAGGAGTTCATTTAATACCGATATAATACTAACAGCCATTTAACACATCCCAGTTCCTTTCCCATCCAGTTTCCCAGTTTTATGACACACACCAGACCAGATAACAGAGACCAAAGGCAACTCAGAGTGTCGGAATCTGTATTAACTTCTCACAAGACTAGAGAGAAGTCCCCCAACAACAATGACAAGCCAGTCAATGTAGGACAGCCTGATTTGTCCAGTCCTGAGTATGCATAGTGTTTTGCTGGTGGAATCAACATGAGTACAGAGGTACTCAGAAAGCTTGCACACAAACATACAACACAACTGAGGAGTGACTTAAGAACAAAACTAGTTGTTCTGCAATACCGATACAAAGCCAAGATACCACTATTTCCATTTTGGTTCTTCACACTGCAATATTCCAGAAGTATCTGACAACTATTCACCAGTTTATGTTTGGAGATCACTAAACCATCTGACCACCTCATCACTGGGGAAACACCTGTATCAAGGACAATGATATCTGGGAAAGTTTGGCAACCCATAGAAAGCTGCAAACAATCCAGGACATCAGGGAAAATATAAATATATTGCTGGTCTAAGTTACAAACAGTACTCGTACAATTTAATCGACTCCATGAAAAATTGGACTTCAAATAGCATCCTGCATGATCCAGGAGCTATGATCATGTGTCTTACAACCATGTGGCTGGGCCAGGATAGCCTTGGTGGTTGGAAACCCAGCAAAATACACTAAGTCCTGTTTCTCAAAAATCCCAATAAGGTAGGAGGACTTAATCACACATGAAAGAAAACGAAGCCCACTGTGGGGCATGAAAGACATGGCATTTTATTTTGTCTGGACCCTAAAGGTCCAGACTACAAAGGAATATAAAATTTTGTGCCAGAGGCACATGCAATAGGAAGAGTCCATATGTAACTAAATAGTTCAATGGCCAGAAGACTGACCCGATGAAGCCCAGGACAGTTTAGCTGGAGGATGGACTGGAGAATCCAACTCATCCACCTCAACCAATGGTCCTGCCACCTCTCCCTCTGAGTCATCTGCTGAACCATCAGCACTATCCTTGGCCAGGACTGAGACCTTGACAGGGCTAGCACCAGAAGGGCCAGCCATGGATAGAGACTCCACAGAGAGTTCTGGCAAAGCCCCGGCAGTTGGCAGTGCTTGGACAGCCACATCAATTGGTGGAAATGGCAGCAAGGAGGTGTCCTCCTGGTTCTCGGTGGGCAATGGATAGAAGACCCAGGCCTTAGTTTGATAAGTTTCCTTGAGGAAGTGATGGTCCCTGTCAACCAGGTCCAAATCCATAAGTAGCCGGTGACCAATTGGGGTCTGTCTAGCGAGCATGCATAGGGCATCTGTGTTGTGAGATGCCTTGACCAAAGCAAAGGCCTGAAGGAGGTTGCTGAGTGTGGCCATTTGCAGTTGGTATGCTTCGTGGAGTGCATCAAGCAAGTAGTGCACTTGATGGTCAGCGCCTTGAAAATTTGAGTTGTGCAATTTGATGACTAGAAAAGACTTGAGTTGGAAAAAGGGAAGTGGAGCTAAGGAGAATCCAAAACCTATGTGGAGTAGCTGCTTGGGCCAAAGGCAACAGCCTGTCCCAGACCTCCTAGAGTTTCCAGGACTTGAACCAGCAACTGCAGTGACCTATCTTCTGACATGTGGTACAGGCCAGCAGAGGGTGAGTATGTTCACAGTCTTGATGCATGCTAGCACACTGAGTACATCTGGGAGCTTCCTGGTAAAGCAGTAAATGACCTGGTCAACTGAGAATTTTAAACCACCAAACCTTGTGAGGCACTTGGAGTGCTGACAGGGTGGGCATGTCAGTAAAGTGATGGTCCAGGAATGCCTCAATAGTTTCCACTCCCTCCGCAGGTTCCCTGAAGTCAGGACAGCTGTCTTCTGTTATTGATGCAGGCGAGGCAGGTGGAGGCATTGGCACTTTCTTTTAAGACTTGGGAATTGGGGGAGGAGTTGGTGACTTCACTTTCACAGGGGCTTTGACCTTCTGTTTACCTTTGTCTGCATGGGGATGATGTGCTTTAGCACCCGAGGCCCCAGCAGGCTCTGATTCCATCCTAGGTTCAAGAACAGACAGAGGTTGGAATAGTGATGGGCGGTGATTTTTCCTGAGATGAAAGGAAGGACTCAACTTTCCTCTTTACTGGTCAGGGATGAAAGGTTTTTGGTTCTGCCCAGCTGATGAGTTGAGCCTTTGGGGCAGGAACCACTGGCCATGGAGCCCACACCAAATTGTGGACAGGAGGAGGTGAGGGCAATGCAGCCACTAACTTCTTAATGACCAGCCCGCTGATGTGCTCGGTGACGGGTAGTGTGCAAAAAGAAACTTGACTCTAGATCGTTTAATCTATAGTCTATCTCCCACTCTAACACACACACACTCAAAATCACCAATTAAGTTCGAGGTGGAGTATGGTAGAAGCACTCTTAACCTAGATTTGATAGTTTTGTCTTGAATTCAACTTCTATTCAAGGCTTTGTAAATGTTTACACAAGATACACTATCGTGACAGCGAGGTATAAGTGCAAAAGGATTTTTGTAGGTATATTTGAGTTGTTTAGACTCAGATAACTTCGTCTAGGTGCTAAAAAGCTGATCTAGATTTACTTTCAAACTTGAAACAATCAAAGAACACACTGGTTCTACAAAGAGCATGCAGACTTGAGACAAAGAAGCACACAGACTTCTACAAAGGATACACAGATCCTGGCTTCAAGTACACAGACTTGCAAAGAGTACACAGACTCTTTGATTGTTCAAATTTTAAGTTCTCTAGGCTTTTCTACTTCATCTAGGTCGATGCTTTTCACTTGGTTGACTTTGTAAAACTTATTCACACAGTTGAGGACATGCACTTATAAAATCCTTTATTTGACTTGGTAGCTATGAGCCACTAGCACAAATGAGAGGAAATGCTTTCCTGCTGTTATGTGTCTAGATGGCGGTAATTTATAGTATTCTATGTCTAGGTATAGGGGTCTTGTATCTAGGTCATTATGGTACGATACAAGCTTTATTTTACAAACAATGAGTCATGTATTTTCAAGGATTGCATGATTCTGAGACATTTATTCATTGTCTCGGAGCTCCTGCAGTTTATTCTATTATCTAGGAGTGCCCCACCAGTCCGTAGGTCCTCCATTATTCAATCTCAGAGAGCCGCATAGCTTCCTTATTCATTCCTCGCAGCAGTGCGCAAGTTGCTGAGGTGACTGCCGATCTCCTAGATCGATTGAGGGTACCGAGATTATATTCCGTGATCACAAATCGATTGCGTCAAACATCTCGATGCCTGGTACACCTATTTTTATCTTCTAGGGTTGTGGGCAATGCCGTCAGGTGGTCTAGATCATAGACAACGACCTTAGGTTTTTGTCCTGACTTTGGTAGAGGTCCTTTTCATAAGTTATCTTTTGTTTCGAGGACTTAGAGAGATCTAGATGTTCTTTTTACTTCATGTTTCGTCTACTGTCATGGCTGTGTCCTCTAGATTTGACTTAGTGCATCTGTTTAAGTGGGGAATAGTCTTCTGATTCAAAGGCATAGAGGGTTGGCCCATCCAGGTACCATCCCTGTGTCCGTTTTGACTCCAGTTAACTCAACAACCAATCGAGTAGTAAGCTATCAGTGTGAAGTCTCCACTATAGCCCTCAATACAGCATCTAGATTGCAAATAATGCTTTATTTTCGCAAAATTTGTGGGTAGCCTGATACCCAGCATATCACCGCCCAGTGAACAAATGGTTTCCTCATGAACAGGCATGGCAAGAGTCTGAGTTTTAGGTTGTTTATTGGGTGAGATCAAAGAAGGCGAGTTGCATGTAGGAGGGGATGTGGTGTGACACTTGCAGGTCATGGCAGATGGCAGCCTAGCTTCCATCCTGGCAAAATCAGCCTCTCTGAAAGGGGGGAGCTGTGAAATGTCAGGGTCAGTAAGAGAACTTGGGAGAGGTTGCATGAACTACACACCTCAGCAGCAGCCTCCAAGTCATCTTCACTAAGTAGGTGTTACCCCACTTTGGCGAAATTAGGCATGACAGCAACAAATAGACTACATTGGTAGCCATGGTGAGGCATTGCAGGCCATCCTCAGAAAGCATGGGGCCTACCAAGGTGCAGTAGGAGGCCTAAGGTGTGCTTAGCTCCAGGACTTGGTGACAAGTTAAGATGACTACTTACAAATAACAGGTGGGCTTCTTCAATTTGTGCAGTGAGGACTTTGATGGCTAAAGAGCCAGAGAGTCTGGGATCTCAAAGAGTGGGGGAAATGTCATGGGCATTGACAAGCAAATGGTTGGGGTCTGCCATCATGCTTGATGATGGTACTGAAACAAGCTCTTGGGGCATTGTCAGTGAACTCTGAAAAATTTGTCAGAAAGAAGCAAAGGCATGTGGCAGCAATTGACATTGATGTTGATTGCTCAATGTGATCAGCTGACTCATGACAGGTGGCAATGCTTGGGAAAATCAATCCATATGTAGACTAGCATCTGAGTTAGGCCAGCAAAGCCCAAAATAGACAGTTAAAATTCCATATGTGGTCATGAACCAGCATCTCCAGGAAAGCAAGCAGAAAGTCATCCAGGAAATAAGACTGGGACAGTCTCTCTTCAGTTGGGGGGAGATGATATGCCTGGAATTGTTATCCTGAGAAAATTGACCTTAGAAACACATTTTGTAACAGTAGGATAGCTAATCCATGCATTAGTTGGGCCTATACTTGCAAGAAACCAAATTCAGGACATAGAAAGTATCCTGGAAAGACTCTAAGTGTGCCTGGCCCATCCTGTGCCCTGCTTCAGGAATGTCACAATCAAGCAGGAACATTCTAGGCTCAGGGAATTGAATGTAATGATGGTC
This sequence comes from Armillaria sp. CMW 4456, assembly GCA_028551335.1. Lineage (NCBI taxonomy): Eukaryota > Fungi > Basidiomycota > Agaricomycetes > Agaricales > Physalacriaceae > Armillaria > Armillaria sp. CMW 4456. The sequence continues at coordinate 16,539 of JANDKJ010000357.1, forward strand.
CAGGACTATATTTAGTGTCCAGGACTGGTCTTGTGCAACCTGATCAGCGATTGATCATCCAGGACCTGCATATGAGCTCATAATTGTATGAGAGTATCCTGTACAGCCATGAATGAGCTCATAAATGCAGAGGACTTTGGCTGGCTACAGAGAAACTAGTCCAGGATAAGTAACAATGATATAAATAACTTAGTGGTAGAATAGTATAAATACAAGCTTGTAATTAGAGCAGGGACCAAGTTTTCTGGCCCCTGGAAGTGTTGTAAAGCAATCTAGTATGGTTTAGGGTTAAGAGCTTTGAGCATAGTCTCACAGAAAGTAATTGCGACTGTTGACATTGAGTCCAGGAGTGTTTTGCAAGCACAGTATAGCCTGAGAACCAGTCAGACAGTTGTCCAGCAGTTCAGAACAGTTTTGTGTCAGTGATAAGTCACATTCAGGTGCTCACTTGTGTCAGTTATTCTGCACCAGGCAGTTTTACAGTTCAGAATTGGAGTCCAGGACTCAGTTTGGTTGTGAATTGGGATCTATTGTGTCCCAGAAAGTGTTCTAGCAGTTATATACACAAAAACCACCCAGCATATTTGGATTTGTGTCCTGGCTACTAGCTAAGGTACATTTCTATCAACCAGGAAACTTACCCACCCCACAAACTTACATAGCAGGTGGTGTGTGTGTTGTGTTTTGGTGTTTGTGTGCAGTACTCTCACCAGTGCTCTCACCTTTCCTGGATTCACTCCCCACTAACCATCATTGCTTTTCACTGCTGCACATTCTTGAGATGACACATATACTTCCTGGGATGACCAGCTGGTCTGCAAGGTTCACTGGGGTGGTTGCTGATACAGATGATGATGATAGCTCGATGTACCCAGGATGGAGGGTGTCTGAGGAGTGTCGTGCCTGGGGTTTGAGGGTGGGTGCACAGCATGGTATGCTTCAATTACTTGTTCCATGCTGGTCCTCACATCGAGCGCACCCAGCAGCCTTGGCACATCTGTGGAAGTCGAGGAAGTCCAGCCAAGCAGGGGTTCATTGGAGGGCTGGAGCAGGGGAATCATGAGGATATCCACTAGCAGTATCAGTGGGGGGATCTGGGAGTGGGGAGGAGGGGGTGGTGCTGGACGGTGGGGGGTAGGTGTGACAGGCTCTGGTGTGGATGGGCTGGGGCATTTGCAGCCTGGGAGGAATTTCTCCTTCCAGGTCCTTGTTGACCTCTGAGTTTGGAGGGACATTTGGTCCTCTGAGGGCTGGGCTGTGCCCTGCTTGTCATGGGAAGATGATATAGAATCTGTTCAGAAAGTTGACAAGGGGGAGGAAGCAATCAATGATAACTCAGTAATAGTACCAACAAATTACCACCAGGGCTGCAAACCTGATGGCAGCAGGAATGGTGAGGAGGGCAAGATTGATGTTCTCTGAGGACATGCAGTCTTTTCCTTCATGGCAAGCATGCAAGGAGAAGAGGGTGAGGAAGCCTCGAGCTAATTGTTAGACCCAACCTTCATGTGACTTCTAACAATGACAAACAACCAGTTACTTTGTGCTCAAGTACTCCCAGTGTGCCACTTGCTAGCATGAAGACAAGGCTAAGCATCTTAGTCTTGGCTTATTGAGGGGATGGGCTGGTTCAGCATAAGTTGGTATGAATTAACTTAGCTTGAGGCTGGGATTTACCAGCAAGAGCATAGCTACTTAAATACATGAGCAGTATACAACTGTTGTACAATGTTTAGATGCCAGTGTTTGTCTGAGGAGAAGTGTCCATTGGGAAAGAATAGATATTGTTCATCACCTGGGCAGAGAAGAGCCAGTACATTCAAAGGGAAGGCTAAACTGGGTCATAAGGAAGTGGGTGATAAAGGAGTTAAGTGCACAAGAGGAGCACAGCGATGATTGAGTGCTTGTCATTGAAACTGGGGTTAAGGTTGGAAAAGGGGCTAAAATCATGACAAATATGTTCTTCTGTGTTGTGAAGTTCAAAGTTGACAATCTTGATGGTGATTTCTGGATTATTCTCCTTGGCACTGACCAACTAGAGAAATTGTTTGGTATTCTGCAAACCATTGTTCCAAATGACTTGAACCTTGACATTCTACAACTCTGTGGATGTTTGCATGACACTATTGATCTTGCAAACATCCTGGCTCATTTTCCTGAGTGGGATCGGGCTCCTTGATGACTTTGCTTATCTGCACTAGATCAAAACTTGAAGGAGATCCATGACTTGGCTGACCATCTAGAGCCAAGAAATTGGAATGGCAACCTACATGTCAAGTATGTCATTCTGAAAACTGCCTGGTGTCATGGGAGGAGATTGGCTGAGATTGACTATCTACCTGCTGGACATATTCTCAATGTCCTTGAGAAACAAGGAGATGTGGACATTCTTGCCCCCAAAGGGATACTCCTTTTTGAAGTTCCATTACCTTCTGATGATGTTGACAAGAGTCTGGATGCAATAGAACAGTCTACAGCAGCCCTGAACAATGCAGAAGAGCAAGAGATGGACAAAGAAGTTCAGATAGAGGTAGAAGACACACTCATTGACTTTGTAGTGTCTCAAGATTCAAAACACTTCAACACATACACCATCCTTACAAGGTTTCAGTGAATGGTCCCACTAACTGGGAAGGACATGTCAAAAGCTCATTTAATTGTGATGTACAGCAAATACTGAAAAGTTGCTAGCTCAACTGACCAGCTCAAGCATGTTCAAGAGGTTTCTTGTTTCTTCATGGATCACACTGCTACACAGGAGATCACCAGTAGCTCTCTCAAATCATCTGCAGCTCTCATGATGCATGATCTTGTTGTGTCTATCATCTCATCCCAAGGGAAATTTTGGCTCTGTCTTGGCAAAGTCATTGGACTTAAGCTGAGTGGGCAATCTGCCCCATACTTGGATCACTCAGTGTTGTCCGAAGAGACTGTTATAGTTTTGTATCAACTAGTTGGACTGTGAATGGTCATGGAGTCAGATAATGGACACACAAAATCAGAGGACTACTTGGATTGGTGGACATACAGCAATAGTATTAAGTGTTCATTCAATGTTCCTGGCCAGTTCATTGAGGTAATTAACCCTGAGATCATAGTTACATCAGGCATGCCATTGTACTACCTTTTCCAAAGCCCTGTACTTATTGCAATGGCTGCTATGCTGTTCCAGTGGTTGGATGCAACTGACTTGAAATGTCTTCCAAATATGGTGCTGTCAAGTGAGTTTCCATATTGCATGTCCAGTGAGTGTTATCTCAATCATTCCTGGTCATTGCTATAACTTAAAACATTAAATTTTCAAAGAAATCTTGCTTCCTATGTGAGAATCATTGTGACCTTTCAGGGCAGGCAGAAGGAAACACATACTGATGCTTGCTTTGCCCAACTCCAGTCATCCTTGATCTCTGCCAAGCACATGCTCATATCCTCTTTGATTCTAAGATTAACCAAGCTGACCAACTGTGTGGTTTATGCTTCTGTCCATGGCCCCAATGCCAATTCCATCTGACCAAAGGTCAGGGATCCAAGGGAGCATACAAGATTGATGGAGATAGACCTTTTGGATGCCTAGTAAAGGTCAGCTACTCATACAATACTGCATTTCAATCCAAAGAGTCATTGCTGTGCTCAAATGTGCCCATTCTATGCCCACTATGTCCCAAGCAATCAGCAGCAATTTGGTGCTACAATATGGAGCATCACTTTATTCAAAAAAACTTCAGTGCAGTCAAACTCAAAGAATATACTGAGTTATGGACACTGGACCCTGTTGAAATAGAGAGAATGAAAGCAAAATGGCAAGATTGACACCAAGTGATGGTAACCTGACCAAAGAAGACAAATGCACCTACACTTGTAGTTTCAGACTCTCATAGGTTCTTGTGTCTAATCCCACTTAACAATGGATCAGTAGGTCTTGAAAAAGGCATTGAATTGGACCCTGCTGTCCAATGTGGGTCAGAGATAGGCATTGAGTGCAATCTTGGTGATGATTTCTATGCTGATGACCCAATTGTAGCATTCAGTGGAACAAACATCATCTCAGATGCACCAATATCTCAAGTTTCTAGTCCCTCAGCAAAGGAGATTTCAGCTGTTGAAGATGTCACATTGCTAGAGAACTCTGAAATTGAGGTATGAGCCAATTAGCAGTAATGGTATATCATTGATTGATATTGAAAACTTACTAGGTGAGTACCATTGACCTGACACTTCTGGAAGTGTCATCACCAATACCACCAGCCACTCTCACCACTCCATCTTCTAATCTTGCTGACTGCACTGAGCTTGTGCCACAACCTACTGAGCAATTGGTGATACAATTGTGCCAGCCTGCACCTAAAGTAGTATGCAAAGAATGCAATGTCGATGCCGACAATGACAAAACAGGAGGAGTCTTGAATGCTTGTTTGTATGGGGTTGTCATTCATGCAAACAGTGTCAGTTCTGTTCATTGCATGGCTAAGGGTTGCAAAACTGAATGGGTAAGTGGTCCTAAGGTTACTTGGATTGAATGACTTATCTATTTGAGCTTCAGTACCATTGTGAATGTGTCAATGTAGAAGAATCTGTCAGGACATGGAGCTGTGAGGTCTGCAGAGCCTCTGGCCACAAATGGATGTGGCACTAATTGGGTGCCAATATCATGCAAGAGTATATATAGAAGGACCTTTATCACATATTTACTATAACATCATAAAAGAGTATATAAGGTCACCTTCTACATAGGGTATTGTGCCTGATTACATAGTTAGATAGTTCATCCCAGACCATCAAAATGATTTTTTAGACCTCTGGTCATGGAATATTTTTCTGAGACCCCCTTAGATAAACTGATTTCTTTCTGCTACACAATTAAGATTGGCACCACTATCCAGGAAAGTGGAAATGTTTGACATTGAATTTGAGGCTATGCCAGACTGATGCTCAGGATGTACAGCAAGTTGATATAATAACTAATATAAAGTAGTGCTTGATGCTCATGCCTCTTCTGAACCTGTAGTCTCTTTCTTTGTAAGGTCTCCATAATGAAGAGTTTGAGATGCTCTACACTTCTCCAGTAGAAACCAAGAGGGTTCAATTAATACAATTACTGACAGTGTTAGACCCAAACTTCATGTGACTCCTAACAATCACAAACAACCAGTTACTTTACACTCAAGTAGTCCTGATGTGTGGTGCAAGGCATAAAGAGTAGGCTAAGTCTTTAAGTCTTAGCAGGGGGATTGAGCATTGGCATAAGTTGGTATGAATTAACTTAGCTTGAAGCTGGGGTTTACCAGCAAGAGTGTGGCTACTTAAATACATGGTTCATATGCTACTATTGTACAGTGTGTGGCAACAGTGTTTGTCCAGAGAGAACCAGCTGGTGTGATACATCTGCAACTGAAAACAGTAAGGTCAAAGGGAATGACTGTCTGGGTCAAGGAGATAAGGGAGAAGAGGGGACAAACAGAGTGAGTCAACATTTGGGTGGCTGTATGATGTAGTTGATAGGGTTAAGGTCAGAAAAGGGGTCAAAATTGTAACAGACAGGGGGTCAATTAAAAAATTTCATGCACCAGCACTGGACCTATCTACTGTCACATGACAAAAATGATGTCAATTTCCCTTTGGGGAAATCAGCCCAGTCTCCATCATAATGCCATGATAATGTGTCATCATTGATGCACTCTTTGACTCACTCAAACTACATGCTTAATATCTCACAAATTGAATTTTTCAATACCTCAAACCACTTCAAATATATGTAAGTCAATATTTACCTCTTTTTGTACTACATGCATTGCACCACCATCCCATAGGCATGTAGTTGACACCAAGACACTGCAGATGAAACTGCAATCTCAAAGGTAAGCCTCCTTTCTATATTGTGAGCTGAAATTCTTGACTTACCCAAATTGTTTCGCATCCTCTATTTGAGCAGGACACTGCATCAGGCCTGAGGTGGTCCTCAACTGCAATACCACAATAACATTGCCTCAAATCCTCAATGTCTCAAACCACAAGTTGGTTGCTGAAATATTCTATTGGTGAGATCAGACTTGCTACATCATGTGCTTGAAGCTAAGAAATGATTTAGTATCTGTATACATGAATTGGAAGGAGACAATGAATAGCTGTACCTGTGGGAATGCCATGCCTGTTGAGATTGTATGTTCATGAAGTGTAGATTAAGTCAAGATTAAGTTTATATTGATGGGATTTATTTTCAACTATAGTTTATGTAAAGTAGTATTGAGTGTAACCTTTTTTGATCAGATTTTGCATTCAAATGACAGAGAGAAGTGATAAACATAATTTTGTATGGATTAATTGCCTTATTTGGTAGGTTCTAGGCCAAAAAGTAGAGGGGTCATTTAATTTTTTTCATGTCAACTGGCTAGACCTACCTATCAACCCCCTGTGCCAGGCCAGGATTCTGGGACCCCCTTGGTAGAAACATTAATTGAGATTTGTTGTAAATAGGACTGTATCCCAGTACAATGCTTGTAAGACCTATAGTCTTTGGGTTACAAACTCATGAGGAGTTTGCCCATTTACTTTGCATATTTATACTAATTCTACTTATTCTAGTAATTTCTA